>WOXC01009407.1:0-79740 GCA_011680675.1 Gymnobelideus leadbeateri
TGCCCAATCACAAAGTATCAAGGTGTGGGCTTTCCTGAAAAACAAGCCTCCCCCACAGGGTGCACTTAAGCTAGGGGCAGGGAAGATCTTTAAATTTGCATTTCCATTAATAGGGTTGATCTTTTTGCCTTTCTTTGTATTCCACAGATTGCATCATATCTGGCATATAATATACAATTAAATGCTTGCTTACTGTCTGACTTTGAATTTCTGATTGACCAAAAGGAAATAGGTCTACTTTATCTGTATTTAAAGGGTTTGACCTCCCCTAGTACCCATTTCCCTGGAGGAATGCAGTATTAGAATGTAGATAAGTCATTTGGATTTCCATATTGTCAACATTACTGTTATAAATATTAAAAAATAAAATTACAATCATTTCATTATAGAAATAACAACAGTAACTAGAGCAAACTGTGATTGCATGGTTTTTATGACTAATATTTAATGGTGCAACATTCTTTTCCAGAATTCTTCTCTACTTCATTTAAAGAATAGGAAAATAAGAATGTGTTTGTCAAATTTTTAGAGTGTTTGTGTTCTGTAAAGTGAAGATTTATTGCACTTAATTTTCAAACTACTCTTGTGTTGTATTTGTTTTTCTGGATAAATTATGTTTTTTTCCTTAGTGTATGTCTCTCTCTTCTTCCCACTATATTGGGCATCCATGAAGGCAAGAAGTGTGATTTCCCCATCACACTGAGTTGCTCAAGGGCTGAAACCATTTTCTCCTTTTATAATGGACCTTATAAAGCAAGCAGAGAGTCATACAGGATACATTGCTGTGGTTTGTTTGATTGGTGAGGCAAACCACAAAAATATCCCTCCTGGCATGTCTTCCTGGAATGTTGTGTTCAAAACAATTATTCAATATCTCCTATGGTTCCCATGTCCAGAATTTCAGAACTTCTTAGGTTGGAGTATCTTAAGGATTCGAACTCTGATTTCCTTGGTCTTGACGCTGTAGACAATGGGATTGAGCATGGGGGGAACAAGGAAATGCAAGTAAGAGAGAAGCATATAGACCTGGGCTGGCATCTTTCTCCCAAAGCGATGGATCATAGACAGGCTGACTAGTGGTGTGTAGAAGAGCAGGACAGCAAAAATGTGTGAGATACAGGTATTGAGGGCCTTGAGCCGTTCTGCATTAGAGGCAATGCTCAGAACAGTATAGAGTATCAGCACATAGGAGAAGAGGATCAGCAAGGCATCAAGCCCCAGGGTGGAGAGCATCACAAAGAGTCCAAGTGCACTGTTGACCCGAGTGTTGGAGCAGGCCAGCTTCAGAACATCAGGGTGGACACAGTAGGAATGAGAGAGATTGCTAACGAATCGGAAATTCAGGTGGTTAAGAAGAACAGGCAGGGGCAGATGAAGGGCAGCACTTCGAGTGACAATAGCCAAACCAATGGCACCAATGCGCCAGTTGGTAAGGATGGTAGCATAACGCAATGGCTCACGAATGGCAACACAGCGATCAAAAGCCATGGCAAGAAGCACAGCGGATTCAATGACTGAGAACGTGTGGATAAAGAAGAGCTGTGCAAAGCATGTAGCTCCATTCATTTTCCTATGGCCCAGAAGGAAGACAGCCACCATGGAGGGCAGTGTGGATGCAGAGAGACCCAAGTCTGCCATTGAGAGCATGGAGAGGAAAAGGTACATGGGGGTGTGGAGGCTGGGCACTGATTTGACAATGTACATGATGGTAATGTTGCCGAGGAAAGAGAGGAGGTAGATGGAGCAGACTGGGATGGCTGTCCAGTAGTGGGAATCTTCTAGCCCTGGCAGATCCATCAAGATGAAGATGAAGTTGCTGCTATTGCTGATGTTGGAAATCACCATGGTGACCAAGAATATTGCTGGTCTTGAGCAAGCTTGTAAAATTGGGTAAATTGTCTTGTTGGGGGGTGGCTAGGTGGTGCAGTGAATAGAGCACCAGCCCTGGAGTCAGGAGGACCTGAGTTCAAATGTGGCTTCAGACACTTAACACAAAAACTAGCTGGGTGACCTTGGGCAAGTCCCTTAACCCCAATTGCCCCCAAAAAGCAAAAAAAAAAAAAAGGCTTGTTGGCTGTTCTCCTTTCAACAAAGCAACCAAGGCTTACACATAGTGGCTCTTAGTAGGTCTACCCATCTTTCTTCCTCCTTCCTTATTGATCATTTGCCCTAGTATTCTTTCCTATTCCTTCAGATAGACAAGTACCAATAGTGGTTTAATGTATTAGAGTGCTTTGTCATGAAGCAAAAAGCAAAAAAGTAAAACATATCTAAGTTTTGTTCAATATACTCTTCTGTAAAAACTTCAGAAAAAAATTCTTGTCCATTTTCGTATTGAAGAATCTTACACATGTAAGCTGCTGGATAATGCTGAGGCAACTAAATGGAAGACCTATTAAGTAAATAATTAAACCTGCTCTACAAATGATGTTGATAGTTCCTGGCCTGCTAGGTAAGTGTGGAGGAAGCCTTCTTCACACCTCTTCTGAAAGAAAGAAAAAAATAAATGTGAAAGTCAGAGAAAACTTTTCTTAGAAAGTTCAGTAATTGGAACTGGTAGTGGGAGAAGGAAGGAACAAAAGAATGTAAAATTGGGTAAATTTTCTTGTTGGCCCTTTTCCTTTCAACAAGTAGAAGTATATGTATAATGCTACTGTCTCTAATATCCTGTCAGTCTTCTTTTTGGCTTTGTTGAATGTAAAAAAAAAATGGAAGAAGAGAGAATATAATAAAGTTCCTTAACCATAGACTGAAATAGGGCAATCATAAAAACAATTTGGATCCTGAAGCAAATATAAGTACTCATCAAAACAAAACAGACAAACAAACAACAACAACAAAAAAAAAAACAAACAAACCCAAAAACCAAAACAGAAAGGGGGATTTTGGCCCTAAGTCAATGGGAAGATTTAAGGAAAACCACCAGGAAGATTTTCAGCTACAAGGTAAAAGAGATAGGGGGATTTAGGAAGCTATTTTTTTAAACTTAGTGGAAACATAGTTTGAAAATATGTTGATAGCAGTTAGACATTAGTGAGAAGCATCCAAAATTATACCTTGAACTTTTTCTTACCATGGAAGTTACTCTAAAACAGGAATTTTCATTTTTTCATATGTGTCATGGGACCCCATTTTAGCAGTCAATCTGTGGGTGGCTAAGTAGGGCCCCCTGCTCAGAATAATATTTTCAGATGTCTAATATGCAATGGCAAAAAAGTTGTTATACTATAGTGATAAAAATATTAAACTTTTCATTGGGCTGAGACACAAGACCTGTTCTGAAGCATTACCTTTATATATAGTGACTGTTCACAGTGAAGTTTAGCTATTTCTACAATTTTATAGCTTTATTTTTAAAGTAAAAAAAATAATTTACTTTATCTCAGGCAGATGTGGTACTGTTTATACCTTACTCCTTGAATCATGTGACTTTAATTTATCTCAGGCAAATTGGGTAGTGTTTGTACCTTCCTCCTTTAATCGTGTGACTTTAATTGGACACCACTGTAATCTAGGGCAAAAGTACCTCAAAATATATAGTTTCTTCATTGTCTTGTTGACTCCAAATTAATAAGGGAAATGTAAATGTGCATATACATACATATACATATATGTATAATTTATATATATATATATATGTGTGTGTGTGTGTGTGTGTGTGTGTGTGTACATGTTTGTATATTTGTTTGTTTAAAGGTTGAATTTACTCTGCTAATTTTAGGAACTAATGCCAAATGCCATAAAACACATACTTATACTTGACCCCAACGAAAAAAAATGTTGATGGAAACTTTCTGGTCCTAGATAGTCACCTTTTAATGAGAATTCTTTCAATGACCATTAAATCACGTTTTTAAAGCATGAAACCCTTCTGCCTTTCCATCAGACCAGACCTCTTAAGGGGAAGAGGCTTGTTCAGCAGATATGCTATTAAGCAGACCAGATGGGTGATCCACCATAGTCACAATGGTAATGGAAAGCTCAGGCTTCTGTGAGAGAAATACTCCCAAAATGTTATGGTCACAGTTTCTATTTCCAATATTGTAAAATATTTTTCTTCATCCACTTGGCTTGAATAAGAATTTGGGGTATGATATTAATGGTATGACTATTACTAATGATGGTACTATCATCCTGACATTGCTAAAGGTACAATATCAGTCACTGAAGTTCTCTATGAATTGACTGCTTTGAAAAACAAAGTCAGCAATAGGACAATATCTGTGGTTACCAACAGAGATTGCCAGGAACATAAATATGGTGATCCCAATTCAGTGATAATATTATTGATACTTTTTGTTTTATAAGTGATGTATATAGGTTTGAGGGTGAGGGAATCTATGGAATTGTCAAGGCAATCTGTGCTAGAAAGTGAGTGCTCTTTGGCAGACATTTTACTCCTTCATAACACTATTGATAAATTTCAAATTATGCTAAGGAGACAATATCCATCAATGGATAATGATGATAATAATGGCTAACATTTTTATAGCGCTTTACAGTTTGCAAAGAGTTTTATCTTACTAATCCTCAAAGCAACTCTGGATATCGTTATCCCCATTTTAGGGATGACAGACCAAAGGCAGACAGATTTAAGTGACATGCCCAGGGTCACATGGCTAGTAAGTATCTGAGTCTAGATTTGAACTCAAATCTTTTCTGAGGCCATGTCCACAGCTCTGTTTATTCTACTTCCTTGATGCCTCATTGAAAACACAAGAAGGTATGGAAATACATGAAAAAAACCTCTTCCTTTAATAGGAGTAGTACCTAAGCAGGAAATTATAGTTGCTATCGAGAGAATAGTCTTTTTTCTAGATTTTTGGCTTTGATTAAAGGGCATTTTCATTATAAACAAGTATCAGTTCTTTATGGCTTCAGAAGAAAGAAAAAATCCTCATTATCAGACTTACAAAAGCTCTTTTCTTGGCTTCATTTAAAAAAAAAATAGGATCCTTATTCCTTACTTAAATATAAAAAAAAAATTGAGCATGTAAATACATTGAAGAAGTAGCACATTTGTGGGGATAAGTTTCATTTATAGCATCAATGAGGGGGAATAGTAGAATCTTCACTTTTCATGGGGTGGTCATTGAGCCTATGAAAGGAAGCAAAAAATTCAGATTGTAAGCATATTGCAAGTAAAAATTTTCAATTTTACTCAGTAAATAGTTGTATGGGATAAACAGAGTTCAGAATAAAGTAATGTTTTCCTCTATGTCTCTCTCCCCAAACAGTGACTTATGATTTCAGGAAGCAGAAACCATAAAATAAAGCTAGCTATATAGTAAAGTAAATAGAGAGATGAACCTGGAGTGAGGAGAACTTGAGTTCAAATTCTGCCTTATATTTACTAGCTATATTGGTGTCACTTAAACTCTGTCAACTTAAATTTCTTACTTTGTAAAATGGGGGTGATAGTACAACAACTCTGAGGATTGTTGTAATGAGATAATGTTTGTAAAGTATTTTACAAACTTTAAAATGCTATATAAGTTCTAGTTATTATTATATCATCTCCTTTTGGCCTTCATGGATCAGAGGCCAGTATTCCATCTCAGTACTACCATCATTCTCAGTACTGCCTTAACAGATGCTTATTGAATTGATAGGAATTAGCAGAGAGTGTGAACCTGTGTTTTTATTAGTATAGGGAAGTCCCAGAAGGGGAAAACTCTTTTTACCAATAGAAGTCATCTTCTCTGTAATTTACAATTTTAGAGAATTGCTTAGAACAGAAGTGTCTGATACTTGGCAGACCACCAGCACCTCTAAGTGTGTCATGAACCAAATTAAAATTTAATTGTTAAATATTTAACAAAATAAATAAAAATGTAGTAGGACAAAGATGATGTTAATGTGTGGTTTTCTAAGTCATCAGGTAGCTGGCCAGGATCCTTATGTAAAGTTCAGTGGACCTATTTCTATCTGATTTTGGCCCTGCTGGTCTAGAGCACTTAGAAATGACTTGCCCATGATTATACATACAGTATGTGTAAGAGGTAGAAGTGAACAAGGGAAGAAAGAGAGGTGACAGCTAGGTAGGAGAAGGCACAAAGCAGCAAGATGAAGTTATTACATGGTGAAAGAGAGGGAAGCCCGATCCTAAGTAAAAAGTATCAAGGAACTAACAAAAAAAGTCTCAGGAGATTTGAGGGATAGGCCTGGGTTGGACATAGGGGATATCCTGAGAAACCCAGGGAGGGAGAGAGACATATCTCCTGAACAGGACAAACTGCATCTCTTCCTGACACTAATAGTACCCTGAGGCTCCAATTCTAGGAACAAACCCTATGACCCCCATGTAGTTACAGTAGAAGCCAAAACTTGATGATTCATTGTGACCTCTCCTCTGGGTTTGTGCAGTGCACAAGAGACAGACTCATGCCTCTACGACAGAAAATAGATACCTCTACATTCCCCCAGAGTTGGGAAGAATGCCAAAGTCCAGGATGGAATGGTAAAAAATTTGTTAGGTGGGACTCATGGCTAAGATGTTTGGGACAGAGGGATTCTGTTGTCTCCATTCTCTCAAATCCAGGTATAGATAGGGGGAACATTCATTTTCAAATTAATTTATAGCATCCTTTTAGTTTTCCAAGGGGTACCTACATCCTGACTTTGGTATACTGAGCCCCTGTGGTGACTAGGTGAAAGGGAATGGATAGATATTGAAGTCAGGAACAGTCGTAGACATGTAGGATATACTGTTTATGCAGGAAGTATAGTAAAAAGGATCAAATTAATCATCATGATCAATAAAGGTTGGTTAATGAAGAAAGGAATATTAAAACAGATGGGAAAATGAGTCAGAATTCCAAAAGCTATATGGAGCTGGGGCTTCAGCTCTTAATTAGGACTGTAAGATTAGGAAGGAAAGCACAGATCACTCCAGGAAGCATGGTCATGAAATCCAGTCATTAATAGCTCTGGCTGATTCCACCTCCATAGGAAAGGTCAATGATAAATGTTGTACCAACTTCCCTCTCTGCTACCAAGGAAAACTCTAATCTTCAGAAGCAGGAGATTCACCACAAACCCTTTCTTAGTTGAGACAATGGGCATTCTGGTACCCTAAAAAATGAGCTTCACATAAGCTCTTCTTGAGTGTTCCCTGTATGTACATTTATATGTAAATGTATACAGATATCACATATATGCATATATGTGCAAATATATCTATGCATATAAATCTCAGTGTGTATATCTATACACATAATATGTACACACACAAACATATATACATACATATACATATGTATTTACACAATGTGTATATTTGTATTTATATATGCCTTCATATATACATGCATGCACGTATATAAAATTATGTTAATTAGAGCTCCGACTTGGGTCATTTTTCAAACCCATATATTTAGAGGAGAAATAATGTGATGATGAGAGAGGCTGCCAAAGTAGTAAGCTTAGACCCCTCCTAGATACAGAGAGCCCAAGTGGAGTATGGGGCTCTGTCTAGAACTTTACAGTGCCCTTCTCCATGGCCATCCTGGAAACTTCATCCCTAAATGTTCTGAGAGCCTTGGTGGAATCAAGAAAACATAAATCCAGTGTCTCCCATACTCACCTCCAGAGAGCATCCCTCCTCACTCACTAGATGTAGAGTAAATGCAGGATAGAAATATGCCTTTGGCCTGGAAAACATCCAGGGCTTTCAAGGCTGGCCCTGCTGTGAGCCAAACAAGTTTATGCAGTCCTGGTCTTCTCTCTAAGGAGACTCTCAGACCTAAGAGTCCCAGGAGACCATGTCTAAACTCTAGAGGCATCTGGCTTAATAGCTGCGTTAACTGTGAATGTGTTAGGCCAAACAATAGCCTAGTGTGCAGGTATTAAACTAGATGACAATGGATAGAACATCATGGCTAGAGTCAGGAAGACCTGAATCTAAATCTGACCTTGGCTGTGTGATCTTGGATAAGTCACTTAACTTTTGTTTACTTCAGTTTCCTCATCTGGGAAATGAGGATAATGATAGCACCAACCTCACAGTGTTCTTGTAACCCTCAAATGAGATAACTGTTAAACACTTAACACAATGCCTGGCACATAGTAAGCACTAAATAAATGCTAAACATCAGTTTACTTATCCTCTCCAAGAGTGATGGGATTGTTGATTTGTTTCTTTTCCCAGAACTAGAGCTAGAAAATGTGAGTGTAAAGAGGTAGGAGAGGCTAACAAGTAGTGAGCAGGAAGTAAAGGAATGGGGATAAAGATAGCCAGAGAGTAGCATGGGAGATTTGGGTTAAAACTAGATATGGTTAGATGTAATGAATCAGTATCCTAGTGCCTCAGGGTAGGGCCTGACTTGGGAGGGAAGGGAATGTGGGAGAAAACATCAAACTCTAAATTTTACAACAATGAACATTGAAAAATCAACTCTATACAGTATAGCGGCTGGATAACACATGAAGGGGAAGCCATGATTTTCTTTACGATTGAGAAGGAATGGGACTAACTTTAGGATCAGAGTAGAAGGGTTAATAGCACTAGATCAGATGGAAACAGGAACTCTCCTGTGACTCTTATGTCTCCTATGTTATGACTCTTATGTTCACTTCAGTTTTCTGCCTCTGGAATGTTTACCTAGTAAAGACAGCCAGCCCTGAGTGTGGGTGGCAAGAATCAGGTTCTCAATGAGAAGGTCCAGAGATGTAGTAGGAAGTATCACAGATACCTGGACAGTGAGACCAGCCAAACCTTCCTTGCCCCTACCTTTCCTTTGGCCAAACCTCTCCTGAGACAGAATGCTGCTCCTCTTGGTCTTCAATACCATCCATTATCTTTTCCCTGAAATTCTGGAATTTCTATGATGGAGATGTTCATGCTCCATTCATTTACAAAAAGGCCTCCCTGGAAGACATGAATTATATGTAGGCAGATATATACAGAATACATACAATCTAGGTAGAAGAAGGTAATGTTGAAGGAGAAAGCATTATTTTTAAAAATCAGCATATAATCTAAGTATCACTGGTAGCCATAACTTCTCCAGGCTCCTTATTTTATATTGGTTTCAAACATAGCACCACTTGATACATATGCCCCAAGTCTGATCCCAGCAACAATAATTGCTCTGCCTTGCCCATTCACACAGCTGAACCGGTCAACCCCAACTCCAGGAAGAAGCTTATCATATCTTGGTAGTAGCAGTGAAGACCAGAAACATTAATTCATGGAAAGTTCCCATGTGGGCTGATGTAGTATCCAGGTGACAATTGTTATGTAAAAGTGTTATTCACATATAATTTGGAAAATCTGTTTTTTGAAAAAAAAGTTCTATTTAATTTACTGACATACACACATATACATACATATATAAATTTATATCTATATATGCCATATATATATATATATATATATATATGTAAATAGGTAGTTATAGATACAAATATATTTTCCAAATTAGTTTTCTTTGGTTTCAAAGAATCATGGAATCTCAGACTTGGAAGGCACCCAAGGGATCACCTCCTTCAATGTGCTTCTGACCAAGAATACATTTCACAACATTGCCCTGCAGGTGGTCTTCTAGCTTTTTTTAAAAACATATTTACTGAAAAGGAACTCACTTATACTGTACCAGACTATTTTTCCTAATCATTATCATTTCCATGAAATTTTCCCTTAGAATTAATGGAAATCTCTTTCCAATTTTTGGGCACAGTTCCTAGTTCTCCTTTTTAGGGACAAGTTGGACAGAAATCATACATTCACTTCTCCAAACCAAATATCCTCAGTTCCTACAACTGATGAATCAAAAAAATGGGATCATAAAACATAAGAATTGGAAGTAACTTCAGATGTTATCAAATACAACCCTTATCTGGCTATCTTCAAATACTTTCGAGTCAAGAATAGGGACCTGAATTTATCATTTCACAATCCAAATTTAATTTGTCAATTCTCTCTCTAGTCTCTTAGAACCTGGAATTCATTTATTGAATAAGGGCTCTATGAAACATAAGTCTTTGTATGACGATTCTAGGTACCCATCTGCCTTTGCTCATTCAAATAGAATCCACAACTTTCCCTCAAATATGAGTATGTTTTTCTCCTTTTCATGAGAATATAGTGCAAAGAAAAAAACCAAAAAAAAATAAATAAACAAAAAACCAAACAAACAAGAAAAAACAAAAACACAGCAACAACAACCTTGGAGCAGAAAACAGGAGATGCATGTTCTAATTTCAGCTATGCTACAGACTCATTGTGTTAGGCCAGATAAGTCATTTCCAAACCATGAGAAAGGGGACTCTGAACAACTTCTGGAGCACCAGCACCCACAGAACAACACAGAGAAGCTAACCTCTCGCTGAGGACAGCCCAGCAGCCCTGCGGGGAGCAGGTGGAGCCCCGCTCTGAGAGCCAACAGCTCAGTGGGCAGGGAGCAGAGCACAGGTCCGCCTGAGCCACAATTTTAGCCACAGGGTGGCTGGGCCAGTAGCCAGCTGTAGGGATCCCAGAACACCAGCAGCTGTGGTGATTCCAGAATTATCAACACAGAAATGCCTAGGACAAAGTGAGAGGTTAGTGCCCTATGGACTTTGGGAACAGTATTTGGGGAACGTATCGGCTTCCTCCCCTGGGGGCTAGAAGCCACTGAGGAGACACAGCACAGTCATCATTTTGCAGCTTCAGTGGCAGCATCAGCTCCTGGCCTGAGAACTATAGGGAGATCCAGTGATCAGTCTTGGGGGTTAATTGCTCTTGCTTTAACCTTCTTGGATCTGGATTGTGATCGGGGCAGGGGGGGAGATAATTTTAAAATTATTGGACTACCTGAAAGCCATGATCAAAGAAAGAAGCTAGAAGTTATCCTTCAAGAAAATCTCAAGGAAAATTGCCCTGATGTTTTAGACCTAGAGGGGGAAATAGAGGTTGAAAAAATCCACCATGGATGGCTAGGTGGTGCAGAGTAGAACACTGGCCCTGGAGTCAGAAGGACCTGAGTTCACATCCGACTTCAGACACTTAACCAAAAAACAAAAAAAACATAGCCTTGTGACCTTGGGCAAGTTACTTAACACCAATTTCCCTCCAAAAAAGAAAGAAAGAAAGAAAGAATCCACCAATCACCTCCTGAAAAAGATCCCAAAAAGAAAACTCCTAGGAATATTATAGCCATGTCCAGAATTCCCAGATCAAGCAGAAAACACTACAAGGAGCTAGGAAGAAATAATTTTAATATTGTGGAAACACAATCAGAATAGCACAGGACCTGGCAGCTTCTACACTGAGGGATCGATGGGCATGGAATATGATATTCCAGAGGTCAAAAGAGCTGGGATTAAAACCAACAATCACCTACCCAGCAAACTGAATATCTTGTTTCAGGGAAAAATATGGTCATTCAGTGGAATAGAGGACTTTCAAGCATTCTTGAGGAAAAAACCAGAGTTGAATAGAAAATTTGACATTCAGACACAAGAAGCAAGAGATGATTGAGAAGGTAATCAAGGAAAAGAAATCAAAAGGAATTTATCAAAGTTGAACTATTTACATTCCTATATGGAAAAACAATAACTATGACTGATGAAAACTTCCTCATTATGAAATTAATTGAAGAAGGGTAAATGGGCATATGAATATATATGTGAATGTGTGTATATATGTTTACAGTTACGCATGGATAGAGGGCACAGGTTGAATATGGTGGGAAGAGATGATACTTAAGGGGTTAATTTAAGAGGTGAGAGAGGAAAGTGGCAAGAGGAGATGGGGAGAGACAGGGTAGGGTAAACTATCGCATGTAGAAGAGGCAAGGGGAAGTAGTTGCAGGGGAGGGAAAGAACAGGAAGGCAAAAAGGGAAACTATATTCTCGTTGAATTTGGCTCAGGGAGAGAATGACATACATACAAAATGGGATATTACACCCTGCAGGAGAGTAGGGGGAAGGGGGATGAGAGGGGGGTGGGGATGATGGATGGGAAGGCATCCTTGGGGAGAGGGGAGGTTGGAAGTACCCACATTCGAAGAGGGACAGGATCAAAGTAGAGAATGGACCAGGTGGGAGGGTGGGATGGGTGGGAGGGAAATATAAGCAGTCTTTTACAGTATATCTACTATGGTAATGTTTTGCATAGCTATACATGTACAACACACACTGAATTGCTTATCTTCCCAGAGGGAGTGGGTGACAAGGGAGGAAGGGAATGGATCTGAAATTTGAAGTTTTAAAATTCGATGTTTCAGGGGCGGAGCCAAGAAGGTGGAGTAGAAACACCTCATCCAAGCCACTCTGCCCCCAGATTCCCCCCAAATTATGTAAAAGGGGACTCTGAACAACTTCTGGAGCCCCAACACCCACAGAATGACACAGAGAAGCTAACCTCCCACTGAGGACAGCCCAGCAGCCCTGCAGGAAGGACCAGTGCAGCGCTCTGGGAGTCGGCAGTGTGCAGAGTGCAGAGCCCGGGAGCTGAAACAAGCAGAGCCCAGGTCCACGTGAGCTGAGGTTTTAGCCCCAGGGCGGCAGGGCCAGCAGCCAGCTGGAGGAACACCAGAACACCAGGAGATGTGGCAACTCCAGGATTATCAACATAGACATGCCTAGGACAAAGTAAGAGGTTAGTGTCCTATGGACTTTGGGACAAGTATTTAGGGAATGCGTTGGCTCCCTCCCCTGGGGGCTAGAAGCCCCTGAGGAGACAAGCCATTTTATAGTTTTCAGAGGCAGCTCCAGCTCCGGGCCTGCAAATAGTAGGGAGATCCAGCGATCAGTCTTGGGGGGTAATCACTCTTGCTTTAACCTCCCTGGATCTGGATTGTGATCTAAGGTGGAAGTTGTGGGTGGGTTTACAGCTTGCCAGAAACCGAAGTTGCCCCCCACACGTTAGGGACGAAAATTCCTCTATCTGGCCTTAAAGCCATAGTGTGGCAACAAGCCCAAAAGTCAAATAATTAAGTGGCAACATGCCAAGGCAAAGGAAACAGAAAAATGCAACCCTAGACTCCTATTTTGGGGGCATAGAGCAGGAAAAGGACTGTGAGGTCAGAAGTCCTGCTCCAAAAGCCCTAGGGGAAAACATGCGTGGGTTGCAGGCCATAGAGGACCTTAAGAAGGACTTTAAAAATCAAATAAGAGAAGTGGAGGAAAAATTGGGAAGAGAAATGAGAGGAAAACAGGAAAAGTATGAAATGAGGGTCAACAGCCTGACTGAGGAAAACAACACCTTAAAAATTAGACTAGCTCAAATGACAAAGGAGGCCCAAAAGGGCAATGAGGAGAAGAATGCCTTAAAAAGTCGAATTTGCCAGATGGAAAAAGAATCTCAAAAGTTCACTGAGGAGATTCATTCCTTAAGAGTTAGTCTGGAGGAAATGGAAGCTAATGACTTTATGAGAAATGAAGATGCTGTTAAGCAGATCCAAACAAATGAAAGATTAGAAGGCAATGTGAAATATCTCATGGGAAAAACCACTGACCTGGAAAATAGATTCAGGAGAGACAATTTAAAAATTATTGGACTACCTGAAAGCCATGATCAAAGAAAGAACCTAGAAATCACCCTTCAAGTAATTCTCAAGGAAAACTGCCCTGATGTTTTAGATCCAGAGGGCAAAATAGAGGTTGAAAGAATCTACTGATCACCTCCTGAAAAAGATCCCAAAAAGAAAACTCCCAGGCATATTATAGCCAGGTTCCAGAATCCCCAGATCAAGGATAAAATACTACAAGCAGCCAGGAAGAAACAATTTCAATATTGTGGAAACACAATCAGAATAGCCCAGGACCTGGCGGCTTCTACACTGAGGGACTGAAGGGCATGGAATATGATATTCCAGAGGGCAAAAGAACTGGTAAATGAACTCAAGTGTCACCTACCCAGCAAAACTGAGTATTTTGTTTCAGGGGAAAATATGGTCATTCAGTGGAATAGAGGACTTTCAAGCATTCTTGAGGAAAAAACCAGAATTGAATAGAAAATTTGACATCCAGACACAAGAAGGAAGAGATGCCTGAGAAGTTAATCAGGGAAAAAGAAATCAAAAGGAACTTATCAAAGTTGAACTATTTACATTCCTATATGGAAAAGCAATAACTGTGACTGATGATATCTTTCTCACTATGAAAATAATGGAAGAAGGGGTGTGGTCATATGAATACATATGTGAATGTGTGTGTATATGGTTACAGTTATATATGGATAGAGGGTATAGGTTGAATTTGTTGGGAAGGGAGAATACTCAAGGGATGAAATTATGAGGTGAGAGAGGAAAGTGGCAAGAGGAGATGGGGAGAGACAGGGTAGGGTAAACTATCTCATGTAGAAGAAGCAAGGAGAAGTGGTTGCAAGGGAGGGGAGAATAGGAAGGCAAAAAAGGCAAAACCACATTCTCATTGAATTTGGTTCAGGGAGAGAATGACATACATACTAAATGGGATATCTCAACCTGCAGCAGAATAGGGGGAAGGGGGATGAGAGGAGGGATGATGGATGGGAGGGCATCCTTGGGGGGAGGGGAGGTTGGAAGTACCCACTATAGAAGAGGGACTGGATCATGTAGGGAATGGACCAGGTGGGGGGTGGGATGAGTGGGAGGGAATTATAAGCAGCCTTGTACAATATATCTACTATGATAATGTTTTGCATAGCTAGACATGTACAACATATACTGAATTACTTATCTCCCCAGAGGGAATGGGTGACAAGGGAGGAAGGAAATGGATCTGAAATTCAAGATCTTAACATTAAATGTTTCAAACAAAAAAAAAAAAAAAAAAAAAAAAAATATATATAAATACTATTATTAATACTCTTTTGCTTGTATTTGGGAGATAAGATGTGCAGGCATTGGGATACAAAGACTCACCTTCCTCTAATGGAAAATTCGATGGGGGTATGGGAGCAGGTTTGTGAGAGAGCAGATTAGAGGCAGCAATATCTTGTGGGACCACTATTCTGGGAGGTTGGGTAGGGGAATAATGGGGGTAAAATGATTGTAACTCAAAATCTGGTGGAAATGAATGATGTAAAACAGAAGTTAATGAAGCATTTGTTTAAAAAAAATGGGGCGGCTAGGTGGTGCAGTGAGTAAGAGCGCCAGCCTCAGAGTTAGGATGACCCGAGATCAAATCCAGCCTCAGAAAATGAGCACCCACACATAAATAATGACTGGATGTGTAACCTTGAGCAAGTTACTTAACCCCAATTGCTTAAAAAAAATTCAATGTTTCAAATGCATATAAATACTATTATTAATACTATTTTGCAAGTAATTGGGAGATAAGATGTGCAGGCATTGGGGCACAGAGATTCACCTTGCCCTAATGGCAAAGTCGAAGGGGGTATGGGAAAAGACATGGGAGAGAACAGATTGGATGAGAGTATATCTTGTGGCACTGCTATTCTGGGGTGGTGGGTTGGGGAAAAATGGGGAAAAATTGTAACTCAAAATCTGGCTGAAATGAATGATGTAATCCAGAAGTTAATAAAGCATTTGTTAAAATTAAAAAAAAATCCTAGGAATTTTATTTTTGGGATCTTTTTCAAGAGTCGATCCATGAATTCTTTCAGTTTCTGTTGTTCCCTCTGGTTCTAAAATATCAGGGCAATTTTCCTTGAGAATTTCTTGAAGGATGAATTCTAGGTTTTGTTTTGTTTTTTGATCAAAGCTTTCAGGTAATCCAGTAATTTTTAAATTATCTCTTCTAGATCCATTTTCCAGTTCAGTGCTTTTTCCAGTGAGATATTTTACATTGTCTTCTATTTTTTTTTCATTTGTTTGGATCTGTTTAATAGAATCCTCGTTTCTCATAAAGTCATTAGTTTCCATTTGCTCCAATCCAATTCTGAAGCAATGATTCTCCTCAGTGAGCTTTTGAAATTCTTTTTACATATGGCAAATATGGATTTTTAAGGCATTCTTCTCCTCATTGGCTTTTTGGGCCTACTTTTGCCATTTGAGTTAGTCTCTTTTTAATCTGTTATTTTCTTCAGTCAGGTTGTTGACTTTTTAAATTATTTTCTTGCATCATTCTCATTTCTCTTCCGAACTTTTCCTCCACTTCTCTTACTTGATTTTCAAAATACTTCTTGAGCTCCTCGGTCTGTAGCCAGTTCATGTTTTACTTGGAAGCTTTTGATGCAGGAGTTCTGACTTCGTTTTCTTCCTCCCTTTTCATGCCTTGTTCCTTTTTGTCCCCCAAAACAGAATCTAAGATTTGATTGCTGGCCTTTCTTTGCTTCCTTTGCTTGCTCATGTTGCCACTCAGTTTCTTGATTTTTGAACTATTTGTATCTATTCTTAGCAATTCAGTCATCCAAACCAATTCTGTAGTACTTGTGATGAAAGGTGCCTTCCATTTCCAGGGAGAGAACTGGTAGTCTGAATGCAGATCAAAGATACTTTTTCTTTACTTCTTTTTCTTGTTTTTTTTTCCCTGTGTTTTCTTTCATGTAAAGACTTACATGGAAATGTGTTTTGCATTACTACACATGTATTACCTATTTCAAATTACTTGCCTTCTCTTTGAGGAGGAAGGGGAGAGGAGAGAATTTTGAATTCAAAATATGAAAAAAATGTTAAAATTGTTTTTAAATTTAATTGAGAAAAATAATATTAAAAGATTTAAAAGGGGGAAATTATTTGTACAAAAATGTTCATGTCAGCTCTTTGTAGTGGCTAAGAACTGGAAATCAAGGGGATGCCTATCAGCTGGGGAATGGCTGAACAAACTGTGGTATATGATTGTGATAGAATATTATTTTGGTATAAGAAATGACAAGTAGGATGATTTCAGGAAGAAATAAAACCTGGAAAGACTTATATGAACTGATGCAGAATGAAGTGAGTGGAATAAGGAGAACATTGTGTGCAGTAACAACAGTATTCTTTGATGGAAAATTGTGAGTCACTTACCTGTTCTCAGCAATACAACGATCCAAGACAATTCCAAAGACTCATGAAGAATCATGATGCTATCTAGAGAAAGAACTGATATTTTCTGAATAAAAACTGAAGCATGCTATTTTCCACTTTCTTTTTTCTTTCATTCTTTGTTTTTAATTCAATTCTTCTTATACAAAATGACTAACATGGAAATGGTTTACATGATTGTACATGTATATCTTGTATTGAGTTGCTTACCATTTCAGGGAGAAGGGAGGGAAGGAAGGAGGGATAGAATTTGGAACTCAAAACTTATTTTTACAAAAATGTTTAGAAGTTGTTTTAACATGTAATTTGGGGAAAATATAAAATGTTATTAAAAAAGAAAATTGTAAAAGCATCTATTAAAAGAACATTATTCTAGGTGCTAGATATAAAAAGATAAAACTGAGGAAATGTAATACTTCAAGGACCTTGCATTCTTCTGGAGGTAATGCTGTTGACATAGGTAAGGAAATGCAAAATAGTTTCAGCATGGAGTGAGCAGTAAGAACTTGGGGGATCAGAAATAAAATAAAACACCTATATCAAGTCCTGAGGAAAACTAAAGCTTCTAAGAGTAGAGGTGAAGAGGGAGTACTTTCTAAGCAGAGAGACTAGTAGGTCATCCAAGGGCAGAGAAACATGAGTTGGAATGTTTAACTCAGAGAAGAGCAAGGGAGCTTATTTCACAGTAAAAATGGAATGTATCAAGAGGAGTAATATAGTTTTCTAGAAAGGTAAGTTGGAATCCAATTGTGAATATCTTTAAATGTTAAGGTAAGGAGTTTATATTTTATTTTAGAGGCAGTAGGGAACCAGTGAAAATTCTTGATCAAGGGAACAGCATGGGCATATCTCATCTTTCTAAAGATTATCTTGATAGTGTCATGGAAGATTGATTGGAAAGGATACAGAAAGCAGGGTGAAAAAAAAAACTAAATACATAACTGTTGATAAGATTAAGGTATCTAGGTGGTGCAGTGAATAGAACCCTGGTTGAGTCATTAGAAAGACCTGAGTTAAAATCTTTCCTCAGATATTTACTAGACCCTGGTCAAGTCATTTAACCCTGTTTGCCTCAGTTTACTCAATGTAAGATGAGCTGGAGAAGGAAGTAGTAAACCACTCCAGTATATTTTCCAAAAATCCCAAATGGGTTCATGAAGAATCCCACACAACTGAAATTGCTGAAAAAGAACCAAACAATATAATCTAAACAAGGACCTGTGTTAGAAATCCCTGTGAGTGGAGTGAAAGGATGTAAATGAAACGTGTTGGGGAGGTAAATTCAACAAGATTTGACAGTTGTTTGGACATAGGTCTGAAGGATTGATAAGATCTCAAGAGGACAGAAGGTAGCTTATTTTTCTTCAGTATTAGAGATATATATTTTGATATTTATTTGCAAAAAAAAGTGATGCTGAGAATTCAAGAGGAAGCATGAATATAAGAATGAGAAAGGATTGTATTTTTGGTGTGTTTATATGACAGGAAATATATTGATTCAGAAGGGCCCCAGGTAAACAGAAGTCAGTTATGGTTCCTAAGTGTCATTAGAGATGAACTAGGAGAGAAATGTGTAAATATAAACATGGCAAGAAAAGCACTAATCATATCGTGGAAACTGAATAAAGCCAAAGAAAAAAAGCACTTGCTTCACAGGCCTGGGATAACACTTCATTAAAGGGCTAGTCGGTAAGACGGCAAGACACCTGTCCCTACATGAGGGAGTTTTTATTCCAGCAGCAGAATGATGACAACATTGACCAATAGGTAATGGAGTGTTTAAAGTTTACTTAGTTCATCTGAGTTAGATCAAATTAATTACCACGAACAGTTTGATGTAGATAAGTGGCTTATGAACTGGATAAGTATGTGCAATAATGTGGGTGTTATTTACCTATCCATCCATCCATCCATCCATTCATTCATTCATTTATTTATCCCTGTGGCAATAGACATGGGGGAGCTTTCTGGAGTAGGTCTGGAGAAGACCTTCCATTATTAGTTCTTTTACAAAAAAAAAATCTCTAGAGAACCATAGGTTTGAAAATGAAAGGGACCATATTTGATCCAGAGAAATTAAATGGCTCTCCTAAAATCAGCCATTTAGTAAATGGAAGATCCAAGATTCCAGCATTTTTTCTGCTGCCTCTAACTCCAATAAACATTCCATTGTTACTGCTCATATTCTGATAACATCTGCTACTTTTGTTGAGTTCTAGTAACCCCATTAGAATCAAATGTTTTTCCATTACCCAACATAATTGCCACAGAATATTTCTTCCATTCTGTACCTTTCTACCCTAGCTAAGTGCAGTCTCTCTTGGCTTAACAGAATTACAAACTGTATATTCAATTTATAATCACAAAATCATAGAACACTAAAGCTAAAATCGACCTCAAAAGGCACCAAATTCAACCCCCTAATGCATAGACAAATCTTCTTGTCAACATCCCCTGAAGTTTTGTGTAATCATATATTCCTACATGGATTTGTCCTAGTGAGGAAACCAGGACAGAGCTAGGAAGATCAAGGCAAACAGAAGACACAAAACAATAAGGCATGAAGAATGGCCATTTCATCCTTCTCCTCATGGAATTGTAGATTCTTAGGAGTTTGATGGAATACCAGGGAACCTTTAGTTAAACCTCTCCACAATCCAGGAAGTGGACTACACTGACAAGAACACAGATTGTGCATTCAGAAGACCAGGTCTCATATACATCATCCAGTGCTTTCTCTTTGTATGACTTCAGTCAAGCAATTGAACTTCCCTGGGCTTGTTTCTTCATCTTTTTAGACTAATGATGCAACCATTAGATAATCTTGGCATTAAGAAAACTCCCTCCCTTGAAAGGGCACTTTATAGGTGTTACTTAGGAATCTTCTGGTCCATTTCTATGAAAGACCCTAGTGATCCTATTCCGGATTTGCTTGGTCTTCACCACATAGACGATGGGGTTCATCACAGGGGGGATGAGGAAGTGCATGTTAGCCATGAGCACATACACATGGGAAGAAAGCTTTGGTCCAAACCTGTGCAGCATGGACAAGCAGATCATAGGAGTGAAGAAAAGAATCACAGCACAGAGATGGGAGATGCAGGTATTGAGGGCCTTGAGGCGCCCCCCATGGGATGCGATGCTTAGCACAGTCTTTAGGATAAGAACATAAGAGAGGAGAATGAGAAGGAAGTCAAGGCCCATTGTGGAGAGGACAACAAATAGACCATAGATGCTGTTTATCCTGGTATTTGAGCAGGAGAGTTTGATGATGTCAGGATGTAGGCAGTATGAATGAGAGAGCACATTGGAATGACAGAAGTGTAGCCTCCTCAGCAAGATGGGAAGGGGAACTTGCACTGCAACTGTTCGTATCAAAATGGCCAGCCCAATCTTCAAGATTACCCCACTGGTGAGGATAGAAGCATAGTGCAAGGGTCTGGAAATGGCCACGACACGATCAAAGGCCATAGCCAGAATGACAGCTGACTCAAAGTCCTGGAAGGTGTGGATGAAGAACATCTGGATGAAACAGGCAGGGAAAGTCATTTCCCGGGCCTTTAGCCAGAAGATCCTTAGCATAGTGGGGAATGTGGAGATAGACAAACCTAGGTCTGAGGCTGCCAACATTGCCAGAAAGAGGTACATGGGTACATGGAGGCTTCTCTCCTTCCAGATAACCAGCATGATGGTGATGTTGCCTGTCAGGGTCAATAGGAACATGGAACTAAAGGGAATAGAGAGCCACATATGCATGTGCTCCAATCCAGGGATTCCTGTCACTAGGAAGGTGGAGAATCTGGACTCTGTTGCATTCAGAAGAGATATCGTGTCCATTGTAAGTCACTATATTCTGTAGTTGTGTCTCCTGGGGAGGAAAAAGATGGAATGTTCTTGAATCACAGGCATTGGAACTTGATACTACAATGTTCAGCCCTGAGAAAGACTGAAATATAAATAATTTAATTCAATAAAATAAGTATTTATTAATAACCTACTTGCTAAAAGTAAAAGAGCCAGTAACTATCTGAGGGTCAGAGACTGAATTTGAGTTCAGGTCTTCCTAACACCAGGTCCAGTGCTCTATCCATTGGACCACCTCCCTGCCTCATGGACTATTGAATTTGGTAAACAACTAGTATTCAAATGTCCTTTCAAGCAGATACCAACTGACCATAAGCTCCTGGGAGGCAGTTTCATGTATATCTTTGTGTTCCCAATGCCTGGCACATCGTAGTTATTTTATAAAATCTTGATGACCCATTTATGAGTATGATACAAGACAGAAAAAACTGTTTCATGATTTTGGAGTTTTAAAACTACAGGAGTGGCATCACCTAACCCCATTCATCAGTGTTGGCCATGAGTTGAATTTCAAGTACATATGGATAAGACTAAATAACAAATGAATTACCTCCTTACCAGGAGGGAATGAGAGTCCTGTGAAAGATATGTTAGTTCTCCTTGCAGACATCTCTTAGGGCTTATCTTCCTAAATTAGGCAGTGTGGGGGAATGAAGAGCTCATTGTTCTTTGTTTCAGAATTCCTAATCTTTGCTCTTAAATCATGTTTCTCTTTGAGCCTCAGTTTCTTCATCTGCTACATATCTCAGAATGTAATTGTGAGGACAGGCAGCTAGGTGGCACAGTGGATATGGTTCTGGGCAGGTCTGGAGTCAGGAAGACTCATCTCCCTGAGTTCAAATCTGGCCTCAGACACTTAGTAGCTGTGTGACCCAGGACAAATCACTAACCCCCATTTGCCTCAATTTCCTCATCTATAAAATGAGCTGGAGAAGGAAATAGTGAACAACTTCTGTATCTTTGCCAAGAAAACCTCAAATGGGGTCATGGGGAGTCAAACATGATCAAAATGACTGGAAATTCTTTACAAAGCATCATATAAATTATTATTATCAATATTTAATTATTGAGATAGTAATAGCCTGTGATTAACCTGGATTATTACGACGCCCCCTTAATTGACCTAATTTCAGTAACTCTTTCAACTATCCTGCACAAAGCTGACAAACTAATCCTAAAGGCAATGTGCAAACATGCCACTCTACTCTTCAAGAATCTTCAATGACTTCCCATTACCTTTAGTATAACACATATAATACTCAGCTTTGCTTTTCAAGCCCTAAATGATTTTATATCACCCTCCTGAATACACTCTATGTGCCAAACAAACTGGACTGCCAGTTGTCCTCAAATTTGGTTTACTATATTCTACCCCTGTGACTTTCCATTACTTTCCCTGTTTTCTACCTTTATTTTTATCCTAGTGCTTAATGCAGTGCTTGGCACATAGGAAATCTTTTATTAAGGGATAGCCAAGTGACTAAAGTTATTTTCTCATAGTCATGCTCTTGGTATTCTTAGCAGCTTCCTAGGGATTCCTCAGGTGCCACTTCTTACTATAATCCTGTTTAATACTCATATTGTGTAGCCCTTTTCTTCTTCAAGTTCTGTTTAATAACTTAACTATTTAAATGGCTTTTATATGTAATTGTAGGGGAAATAAAATTAAAAATAAATGATAGATAGATAGCTGAATGAATGATATATAGCCATAGGATAATGTAAGCTTCCTGATAACAAGGGATTTATTTTCTTTTGCCCATGGCACCTAATTCTGGAACTTGTATGTTTAAGATTCTAGAGTTCCAGATCTATGGATCCATCAGTTTCAGGGACTCAGTGTGCAAACTACCTCCTCTGATGCCTGTAATTTAGAGTCTTAGAGATTTGTTTAGATGAAATGATTTGTCCTTGGAGACAAAGCTAGTTTGTGTAAAAGGTAGGAAATAAATTGAAACCAATAATTCTTAGGAATTCAAACAGCCACAGAGTGGAAAGAGCTGCCTGGAGAGATAACGGCTCCACCTTCTTGGAGGGATTTAAGCAGAGCTTGGATGCCAATTTAAGTGTTAGCTATGTTATAGGAAAACTTCCTTTCTGTGTTTCTATGATTCTATCTTCCTGATTTCATGTCCATTAAAACATACCACAAAAAGAAAATATTCAATCAATTCTTATTGAATACAGCAAGAATAAATCAACAAGCACTTAATTAATGTCTATTTTATGTCAGGTTCTGTTTTAGGTTTGGAGGATAAAAAGAAAAATAAAGTCAGTGTTGCTCTCAAGGAAATTGTTTGATTCTATGAGGGGAAATAACATGTACAAATATAATTATACACAAAAATATAGATAAAATACAGGGTAATAATAGATGGAGCATGGCACTAGAAGTGGGTGGGGGGTGTTAAATAAAAACCTCAGGAAACTGGTGCCAATTCCATTGAGTGTTGAATGAAATTGGTCATAATACGTAAACGTAAGGTGGGAGTACATTTTAGGAATACAGGACAGCCTGTTTGAAGGCACAAAGTACAGAGATGAAATATCCCACAAAAGAAATAGCAAAGATAGGTTGGCTGCACCCCAAAGTATTTACAATAATAAGTAACAAATTTGGACAGATAGGTTATATCTTCATTGTGGTGAGTTTTAAATGCCAAATAATTGATCTTAAAGGCAAATGAAAGCCTCCGGAGCTTTACTGAGCAGGGGGATATAGGTGGTGAGACCTGTGAGGATTACACTAATTCTGTTTGCCACAAGAGGGTAAAACAAGCAGCATATCATCGGTGGTCCTCAAACAGAGGCTAAACAACTTCTTTTCAATTGTGTTATAGTAAGAATTCATTTTGTGAATGGATTGGTATAGGTGCCCATGGCAACCTCCACATTCTATGATTCTGTGCTTCAAGATGATCACTTTATCATCTGTGTGAAGTATGAATTGGAAAAGGAAGAAATTCAAAGTGGAATGAAAATTGGGAGGTTCTTGTACAAGGCTAGGAGGTACGATAAAATGCAGTATTTATATTTTTAGTCAAATGATTTTATAGGAAAGAACAGTATTGCTAGTGATGAAAAATAGAAGCAGAGAGAAAAATGATATAAAAGGGAACAACTCTTGCATGTCTCTGTTATAAGAAAGTACAGGTCAAAAGTCACTGTAGATATTATAAAATATTGGGAATCTACCTGCCAAAACAAACCCAGAACTACAAAACACTTCTCAAACAAATAAAGTCAGATCTAACTAATTGGAAAAATATCAATTGCTCATGCCTGGGGCGAGCTAATATAATAAAAATGACAATTTTACCCAAAGTAAATTATATATTTAGTGCCATAACAATCAATTTACCAAAAACTACTTTATAGAGTTAGACAAAATAGTAACAAAATTTATTTGGAAGAACAAACTGTATAGAATATCAAGGGAATTAATGAAAAGAAATGCTAGGGAAGGTGGACTAGCTATACCAGATTTCAATCTGTGTTATACAGCAGCAGTCATCAAAACTGCTTGGTACTGGCTGAAGAGTAGAGTAGTGGATCAATGGAATAGATTGCATGCATGAGATACAGCAGTTAATGAATATAGTAATCTATTGTTTGATAAACCCAAAGACCCCAGTTTTGGGGATCAGAATGCACTATTTGACAAAAACTGCTCGGAAAACTGGAATACAGTATGGCAGAAACTGGGCATAGACCATTATCTAATACCATATACCAAAATCAAGTCTAAATGGGTGCATGATCTAGGTATAAAGGACAATATTGTAAGCAATCTGGGAAAGCAAGAAATAGTTTACCTGTCAGATTTGTGGAAAGGGAGAGGCTTTAGGACCAAACAAGAATTAGAGAGCATTATAAAATGCAAAATGGATAATTTTGATTACATTAAATTGAAAAGCTTCTGTACAAACAAAGCCAATGTAACCAAGATCAAGAGGGAGGTGGGATATTGGGAAAGAATTTTTACAACCTATGTCTCTGATAAAGGACTCATTTCTAAAATATACAGAGAATTGAGTCAAATCTATAAGAATTCAAGTCATTCTCCAATTGATAAATGGTCAAAGGATATGAACAGGCAGTTTTCAGAGAAAGAAATTAAAGATATCTATAAGCATATAAAGAAATGCTCTAAATCACTATTGATTAGAGAAATGCAAATCAAAACAACTCTGAGGTACCACATCTCTCCAGTCAGATTGGCTAAGATGACAAAACAGGACAATGACAAATGCTGGAGAGGATGTGGGCAAATTGGAACACATGCCTTGCTGGTGGAGTTGTGAACAAATCCAACCGTTCTGGAGAGCAATCTGGAATTATGTCCAAAGGGCTATAAATAATTACATACCCTTTGACCCAGCAATACCACTTCTAGGGTTATATCCCAAAGAGATCATAGAAGATGGGGGAAGACCCACATGTACAAAAATATTTATAGCAGCTCTTTTCCTGGTTTCAAAGAATTGGAAATTAAAGGGGTGCCCATCAATTGGGGAATGGCTAAACAAGTTGTGGTATATGCATGTAATAGAATACTATTGTGCTATAAGAAATGAGGAGGAGACAGTTTTCATATTTACGTGGAGAGTCTTATACAAAGTGATGCTGAGTGAGAATAGCAAAACCAGGAGAAATCTGTATACAATCACAGACACAACATATGTGTGATGACCAACTATGACAGACTGGACTCTTCTCAGCAATGCATTGATATAAGTCAATCCCAAAAGACTCATGAAGGAGAGAGATGCCTATATCCAGAGAAATAACTAGAAATAAATGAACTTGAATCCTGATGGAAGCAAACTAACTTATCTTTTTCTTTTCATTGTTTGGTTTTATTTCTTCTTTACCATTTTTCATCCCATCTAGTACAATATGCCTTTGTAACTTGACTAATGTCTATTGTGAAAGTATTTGAAGATCCTATACTGGACTATATGCCGTCATGGGGGGTGGGGGAGGGAGAGAAGGGACATTTGAAACTCAAGGAACTATGGAATTGAATCTTGTAAACTAAAAATAAACAAATAAATAAAAAAAGAAAGAAAGAAAGTACAGGTCAGGGCCGGCTAGGCGGTGCAGTGAGTAAGAGCATCGGCCCCTGAGTCAGTATGACCTAGGATCAGTCCTGGCCCCAGAAAATGAGCACTCACACATAAATAATGACTGGCCGTGTAACCTTGAACAAGTTACTTAACCCCAATTGCTTTAAAAAAGTACAAGTGTCTGTTATTTTCTCTTACACTTTAGAAAGAACATGAAATTAGAAATTCAGGGTAAACACAACGTAATTTAATTCAACAGTATTTATGAAGCACTATGGAAAGAATATGTATTTAGAGAAGGAAAGTCAGACTGGGGAATATGTACTTCACTCAAAGGGAGCTTGGTACCAAACTATGAATTATAAGAAAATGAAGCAGAAGAGAAAAAAATAATATGGAACCAAAAGGTCTTAAAGGGTGCTCCTAAGGAACTCACTATCTGAGTCTATTTTGTACATGAATTGAATTACTGTACCATAAGAAACAATGGATAAGAGTAAATCAAAGAAATAGTACTATATATGAACAGATGCACAGTTCAATAAAACAATACACATGTTTCAACAATAAAAATACAAAGTATAGCAATCAAACAACAGAGACTTAATTATATTGAATAACAGACTAAGCTTTACAAAGAAGCAGTGTGAAAGAGTACCAGCACACTTTCTATTATGGAGGTGGTAGAATATGGTCATGGAACATTGAATATAATAGATTTTGTTCTGTTTTGTTTTCTTCTTTACTGTAGTAATTTGTTTTGCTGCCCTTTCTCCACACTCCTCCTTTATTCTTTATTATTAAGGAATTTCCCTCTAGAACATTGAAGATGAAAGACTTGTTGGGAAATAGAGTTAAATCTCTCTCTCTTTCTCCTCTCTCTCTCTCTCTCTCTCTCTCTCTCTCTCTCTCTCTCTCTCTCTCTCTCTCTCCCTCTCTCCCTCCTTCCTTTCCTCACTTCTTACTTTCCTTCTCCCCCTTCCTCCTCCTCCTTTTCATCATCCTTATTTCTCCTACATACTCTCTCCTTCCCTTCATGGAAGCTTCCTTTTCCTGAAGACTGGAAAATTCAGGAATCCACTTTTGTTCTACTCCTTACTAACCAGGAATATCAACACAACCCCCAAGAATGATCTAAAAGAACATCCAGGAAAAAAAAAAAGTATTCTTAGTGCTTTGTAATTTCCTACAGGAGACATTTTCCCTACAAATTATCTCTTCCACGTCATTTGCTTTTCTATTTTATTTTTTTTATACTTTATTCTTTCATCACAATATACTACTTCTCTGAAAGGCTAATATTATGTTGTTGAGATCTTTTTTTGCGTATTTACATCCAAACCTGAAATGTCATAAATACAATGAACTCTGAAAAAAAAAGTTGTGTCAATAATGTAGATAAATATTTAAAAATGTAATTTATTAGTATTATTATTATTATCATTGTAATATAGAATGTTAGAAAGTTGCCAGAGCACTGATGGGAAAAGAAAATTTTCTAGTCACATAGTTAATATATGTCAGAGCCTAGAATTAATAATTGGCCTTCTTGTTTAACAGGGTGTTAATCCATTAAGACAAGCTTACTTTTATGCTTTAAGTTGCCATTAGGACTTTTAATTGAATTAATTTTCTATAAGTGGACAGTGCTTTTCATATTTGTATTTGAACTACAGTTTACAGAAAGTTATCAACTTATAGTTCAATTCTATCTGCTTAACAAGTTCACCAATATTTTCAGTTAAATACCCTCATGGGAGTTAGCCTTTCAGTTCAGTTTGATAACTTCAGTAGCTTCAAAGTTCATATCTTATTACACCTAGAAAGGAATTAAGGCAAGCACAGGCAAGGAATGGGGCTTTGTAACAGCACTGACATACACATTTATTTTGCAAGCAACATAGAACTTACATAACCCTTCTATCTTCTTCCTACATGCATGTACATGGACTGCATCCCATACTTTGAATGCTCTTTGGAAGCACTTTCAAAACTCAATTAATATATCTTATTTACATGAGAATTTTCCTTCCTCTTCCCAGCCCCATCACACCCCAAAGAATTCTATATTTACTTATCTTTGTATGTTATGTTTCCCTTCTGTAGCATATAGGATACATGAGGTCTTGGAACTCTTTTCTTTGTACCTTTGTAGTCCCTGGGAATTGCTTAGTTAGTTCTTAGCAAAAAAATAGTCCCTTAATAAATGCTTGTGTAAGCCTGCAGTGGGCCAGATTTGTGGAGGCTTCCTAGGGGAGTATTACTAATAGCTTTTCCCATGAAAGAAAGGGGAGGGGCAAATTGGAATTCCCTCCTATAGAGTGCTAGTCAACATTCTGCTTAATGCAGTGATTATACATATTGGATTGAATGTGCCTGCAGGGACAAATGGGGAGAAAAAAGACACAAACCTTTTGATTTATATCTCTCTAGTGGATCAGACTACAGTCAGGACAGGGAAATCTCAGGATTTTAAAGGTAGTCAAGTCATAATAACCCTTAAGTTGGCTTCTTCAGCTGAGATCAAACAGAGAATTAAGCAGAGATTTTCCCCCATCCCTAAGTGCAATAGATTTCATGTGGTGACAACATCCCTCAATCCTTCCTGTGGATCCTTCCTTCCAGACTATGTGTAAAAAAGACATCAGATCCCTCTCTACTTACATTCTTCCCATTTATTTTATTCTTTCTTCAGTTTCCCAAATCTGAGCATACATTCAAAGGAATTACTTATATGAAATATCTCTATTAGATTAAAAGAAAATTATTCAGAAATCTAGAAAGCAGTACAGCAGATATCAGGCTCAGACTAAAATCTTATACCATAAACCATGATATATTCTTCTTTTCTATTTATTTTTAGTTTTTGACATTCATTTCCATAAGATTTTAAGTTACACATTTTCTCCCTGTCTTTCCCCTACCTCCACCCCAAGATAGAAAGCATACTGAATACCCTTTCCCCTAATCTGATCTCTCTTATATCCTGCCCCATACCCTTTCTAACTTTCTAGCAGGGAAAGATGGATTTCTATACACTTGTGACTGTATAGCTTACTTCCAGTTGCATGTAAAAACATTCTTTAACATTTGTTTTTAAAACTTTGGTTTCCACATTTTATCTTCCTTCCACACACACCCCCACTGGGAAGACAAGCAATTCTATATAGGTTGTACATGTGTAGTTACGCAAAACATTTCCATAGTAGTTATATTGTGAAAAACTAAATATATTTCCCTCCATCCTATCCCCTCCTCCACTTGTTCTTTTTTCTACTTTGACCCTATCCCTTTTCAAAAGTGTGTGCTTCTAACTACCCTCTCCACCAACCTGCCCACCTTTCTGTCACCCCCCCTCCTCCCTTTTCCCCTACTTGTCTATAAAGTAAGATACCGAAATGAGTGTGTATGTCATTCCTTCCTTAAGCCAAATTCAGTGAGAGTAAGGTTGACCCATTCCCTTTCACCTTCCTGCTCTTCCTCTCCATTGTAACAGTTTTTTCTTGCCTCTTGAGATAATTTATCCTATTGTATCTCTCCCTTTCTCCTTCAATCATTATATTCCTCTCTTGCCCCTTAATTTTATTTTTTAGATAATATTCCTTCCTATTCGACTGATCCCATGCTGTCTGTTTATGTATGCATGTACACACATATACACACACTCACAAATGTATTTATACACACATACACTCTCCAATACATACTTATATATGTAAGTATACATATATAAATACATACTCCCTTCAACTACCCTCATACTGAGAAAATCTCAGAAGTTACAATTATCTATTTGCCATGTAGGAATGTAGATAGTTCAACTTTAATGAGTTCCTTTTGATTTCTTTTTCCTCTTTACCTTCTCATGTTTCTCTTGCTTCTTGCATTTGCAAGTCAAATTTTCTGTTCAGCTATAGTTTTTTCATCAAGAATACTTGAAAGTCCTCTATTTCATTGAATGACAATATTTTATCCTGAAGCATTATACTCAGTTTTGCTGGGTAGGTGATTCTTGGTTTTAATCCTAGCTCCTTTGACCTCTGAAAATCATATCCCAAGCCCTTTGTTCCCTTAGGGTAGAAGCTGCTAGTTCTTGTGTTATCCTCATTGTGTTTCCACAATACTCAAATTGTTTCTTCCTGACAGCTTATAATATTTTCTCCTTGACCTGGGGACTCAGGAATTTGGCTGTGATATTTCTAAGAGTTTTCTTAGGTGAATTCTTTCAATTTCTATTTTACTCTCTGGTTCTAGAATATCAGGGCAATTTTTCTTGAGATTTCCTTGAAGGATGATTTCTTTTTTTGATCATGCCTTTCAGGTAGTCCAACAATTTTTAAATGTTCTTTCCTGGATCTATCTTCCAGGTCAGTGTTTTTTCCAATGAGGTATTTCATTGTCTTCTATTTTTTTCATTTGTTTGGATCTGTTTAACAGTATCTTGATATCTCATAAAGTCATTAGCTCCCATTTTGCTCCTATTTTGCTAATTTTGAAGGAAGTATCCTCTTCAGTGAGTTTTTGAAATTCCTTTTCCATCTGGCAAATTTGGCTTTTTAAAGCACTCTTCTCCTCATTGGCTTTTTGGGCCTCTTTTGCCTTTTGAGTTAGTCTGTTTTTTAAAGTGTTATTTTCTTTGGCATTTTGGGGGTCTCCTTTAGTAGGCAGTGGATTCACTTTTGATGATTTCCTTGCATCATTCTCATTTCTCTTCTCCATTTTTCCTCCACTTCTCTTACTTGATTTTCAAAGTCCTTCTTGAGCTCTTCTGTGGCCTGTAACCAATTCATATTTTTTCTTGGAAGTTTTTGATACAGGAGTTTTGACTTCATTGACTTTTTCCAGTTCCATGTTTTGATCCTTTTTCCTCCCAAAAGGATTCTATTGGCTGATTCTCCTTCCTCTATTTTCTCATCTTGCCAGCCAATTTCTTGACTTTTGAGTTCTTGCCACAGTAGAAATCTACTTTCAAAATGGATAGAGCTATGTACAAAATGGCTGGGGTTTTCACAAATGTCAGAGTTCTTCTCTACAGACACCCAAAGTTCTGGCACACTGCCACACATGGCAGGACTACCACCCAAGGCCACAATCCAGGCCTAAGCAGGTTAAAACAAGAGTTATTAAACCTCTGAATGGTTGCTTGGTGCCCCTATGATCTGCGGACCAGGAGCTCTGGAGGCAGCCACATAGCAGCAGCTGCAGCTGCTACGCCTCTGCTGCCCCAGGGGTAGGGGCCAGACTTTGCTCTTCTGTCACCCAGTTCCAACAAAGTTCCCAACTGATTTTTACTTTCTCTTTGGCATTTATGGGTTGAGAAGTCTGGAAACCGTCAAAGCTCCTGGTGTTTCACTCTCCTGAAGTCTGCTCTGGCCAGTCTGGGCCACTGTGAGGAGCTGCCCCAGGTATGGTCATAGTAGGTTCACATGGCACTGTGCTTGGTTCCCAACACTGTGCAATAGACCCTTCCTGCTTGCCTCCCAGGCTGTATTCGGTGGGAAATTTGCTTCTCTCTGCCACTTTGTGGGTTCTGTAGGCCTAAAATTTGTTTAGAATCATATTTTACAGGTATTGGAGGTGATTGGAGGGGGAGCTCATGCCAAGTTCCTGCCTCTTCTCTTCCATCTATACTTGCCTTTCCCTTTGTTTTTTACTCTTTGTTATTAACAAATGGTTCCCTGGGGTTTGGAAGAAGAGTTCCACTGGAAAGTACAGGCTACAAACAACAAGTTTTTTGTTTTGTTTTGTTTTGTTTTGTTTTTTTAATCAATAAAAAACATCTTTTAGGATGAACTCTCTCATATACATGCACATGCACGTATACCATTTCTAATTAATTCCTTTCTTTTGTTGAAGAATTGTTTCTTTTTTTTTTAATTTTCAATTGGAAAGCTAAGTAATTCACTGTCTCTTGAAATAGGATTATCCACTCATCCCACAATAATGATACAAGGGGATTTCCAAGAAAAAAATTATTTCTTCTTCTTTGGGCTATCTTCCACAAGTTATCTTCCTTATAGTAGCTGAAACTTCCACTTTGCCTATTTGTCTGTTAGTTTTAGGATCAGCATTTCACCCTATCACCCCTATTTTTTTCATCTTGATATGCATCTTTTTTGAGAAAACTGTTCTGTGACGTTTTGTTTTGTTTTGTTTTCCAAACCTATGCATTTATGAGTCTGGGAAACTCCCATTGAGAAAACTGTTCCTACCAATGGAGATTAGTATTTTGTTTTTTTTAATGTAGTCATAGAAAGTTTCTAGGGTACTTAGAGGTAAAGAACTTTACCCAGGATCACACAGACAATTCATCTCAGAGACACGACTTAAACACTAGTTGTTGTTGTTGTTGTTGTTGTTGTTTTGTTTGTTTGTTTTGTTGTTATTCTTTGTTTTTTGTCTTAAGGATCATTGTCCACTGCACTAAGAAGCCTATTGTTCAGTGAATTACCAATTTTTAAAATTATTATTAACTATTAAGGTACTTTTAATTGAATAAACTTAGTATTGATAGCCAGTGGTTTTCATGTTTTTTGGAGCTAAAATGTCAGTGATCAATATATAGTTTAAATCTATCTGCTTAAAAAGTTTGTCTGTGTGTGTGTCTGTGTGTGTGTGTATTTAGGGAAAGAATACTGTTTTGGTATGAATTATTGTCAAATCCAATAGCTTCTAAATTCAGGAACTTCTTGAAAAGCATGTAAGGAAAGAACGTGTGTGTTGAATGGAGCTTCATACCAATATTTGTATACACACTAAACTGTATCCAACACCCAGATCACTTAAATTTACAATCAAATACGTGACACCATTTCCCAGCTCTATGCCTTTGTATAAGCTGGGCGCCATACCTTGAATCTTTTATTTTTCACCTCATCTTTAAACCTTCACTTCTTCAAGTGTCAAATGAAATGCCCTATCCTAGATGAGGCATTTCCTACAGCTCCTCCCCAGTTGTTTATGCTCCTTAATTCTCAAATTACCTTATCTTTGGACATGTTGCTTCCCCAGATAACATATACAAGATCTGTTGCCTTTTTTCCTTCAAAGATGCAGTACCTAACTCAGTCCTTGGAAAATAGTCTTTTAATAGATGTTGTATATAGGTGGTACAGTGTATGTGAGTGTGTGTAAAGATATGGATCCTAATCTTCTAGGAAATGGTATGAGGCTTTGGTCTATGAAGTACACAATGGCCCATACTCACCTAGTTTCACTGTGGGGCAGCCCAGGCTATACTGGGGCCCTACAGGTCCATCATTCTCATTCATCCATTCCCCAAGTCCTGATCTGCCAGAAATTAGAAGTGGTTTTATTGTTACCTGTTTCCCTTTGGTGATAGACTCGGCCTTGGAGAATTCTCCTTCATTCATCTAATTCAAGTAACAAAGTATATCCACTAACTCTGCCATGTTCTCCAGTGGTACTGTGTTATTCCACCATGGAGATCTCTACTCCCCCATAACCAGTTTAGCTGAAAATCAGATAGTGAGATAAAAAATCAAAACAGCTGGCTGTATTATTACCCACAGACTAAGGGAAGATGATAGAATGCTGTACCTGCAAAGGCTTTACAACTCATCCAATAGAAACCCTTCATATTACAGATAAAATAAAATATCCCTCTCTCTCTCTCTCTCTCTCTCTCTCTCTCTCTCTCTCTCTCTCTCTCTCTCTCTCTTTCCCCCCCCCATCTCCCTCACACCCTGCCCCCCAAGGCTGAGGCCAGGTTTTCTGGTTCCTATGTCAGGGCTTTTTAGGTGATGTAATAATCCATCAAATGCAATGCACACAATAATTTATGATTTCTATTATTAGTGATGAACACTGCAATGATAACTATATAGCCATATAATGGAAAAAGTAACACTAAGTACAAGGCAATGGGAAAATTTGATATTAAAACCACAGACTAGTGAATCCAGAAAATATATATATGTGTGTGTGTGTGTGTGTGTGTATACATATATATGTGTGTGTGTGTATACATATATATATACATATATATATACATATACATATATATATATATATATATATATATTTGAGAATAACAGTACAATGAGGCCAATACTGAGCCTAAGAACAACAACAACAAAAAATAATTGTCATGTTACATTCCCAGAGTGTAGAAGGTTACACTAGGATGGGACTTTAGAAATATTCTAGTCTAAGCCTCATATTTCAAATATCAAGAATCTGATGATCAGAGAGTAATAGATTGCCCATGGCCATAGTAGAAGGAAATGTTTGAATTTAGGACAAAATAAAAAAAAAATTTTTTTCTTGAAGGTTGAAGAGAGGTAGACATTAGAAGACTTAGTGTTATCTCTGTCCAGAAAGTAGTAACATTGATAAAGAACTAAATTAAATTCAGTGACAAAATTAAATGAATATTTATTTTAAATCCATGATGTACTGAGCTATGGGGAAGATGAGACCATCATGGGTAAGATTCCAAAGACTAGAGTGAAATATATGTAATGTTAAAAACTTGAGGGTAATCAAGAAGAGAATACATCAGTGTTCTTCAGGGCTTCCCATTAATATAGTTATCAGTTAAAAGTATCTCTTTATTGGGGCAGCTAGGTGGTGCAGTGAGTAAGAGTGCCGGCCTCCAAGTTGGGATGACCTGAGATCAAATCCGGCCTCAGAAAATGAGCACCCACACATAAATAATGACTAGCCATGTAACCTTGAGCAAGTTTCTTAACCCCAATTGCTTTAAAATTTTTTTTTAAAAAGTATCCCCTTATGAACTTCTAACTTTCAGCTCCAGAAAGAAAAACAGACATTATGAAAGGGACAATAGCAGGTCATATGACAAGATGGGTGACAAGACTTTCTCTTATTGATGAGGCTAGATCTTAGGTCAAAACATACTGTTTTTTTCAGTTGTGTGGGGAAAGGAGTAACAACCACAATATCCTTGAACCATAATATTCTGCTTTTAATGTAGAGGATGTGCTTACAACCTCCTGAGATAAGTGAAGAATATTAAGAGATTTTTAATGAGAGAGAGCGTAGTTACTCATCACCTAACCTAATAGTAGTGGGAAGGTTATAAGGTGCATACACAGTGATACTCTTGTATCCCACCTTTCACAGTCATCCAGCATTATTGGCCATGATGCAGGTAGTAAAAAAAATGGGCCTTTATTTCTAGGGGAAGCTTATAATACTTCAAGGCATTTCCAAAATCTGCAGGCAATTTACTGCTAACTTAATTCTGGATTCAATTAATCATTATTTCATATATATATATATATATATATATATATATATGTGTGTGTGTGTGTGTGTGTGTGTGTGTGTGTGTGTGTGCATATGCAATGCATATTTGTATACGCACATATGTATGTGCACCCATATACATGTACACAAGTACATTTATGCATACACATGTGTGTATGTGTGCATATATATATATAATGTGGATACATGCATAAACATATACCTACTAATGAGGAAAAACATACAGATTTTAAATCCAATTGAATTTCATATTTGAAATAGTAAAACTTTTTTTTGTACAAAAATTCCCAACAAAACTCAAGTCAAAATAATCTTTGATGATGGTATTAGTTGGGGGAAAGAAAGGTTTTTACAAGCAGTATTCTATAATGGACCATGTCTTAACCATTTCACAACTGATTAAAAAGTGTAGAAAATTAAAAAATCCACTGTGTTTATTGTTTGTTCACAGTGAAAGACTATTTCTTTGGGTAGAGAAAATCACGCCTTAAAGGCTTTTTTTTAACGTATTTCTGATATATACGTCTAAGCCATTCAAGGTTCCTAGAGCAATTTAAGAACAAATAACCCTATTTATTGAACCTTTCAACATACATATAAGGTTAAGTATAGAAGAAGGAGACATATGGTTCCATAGATCTTTATTATTGTCTTAGAAGAATCAAGCACAGAGTTCAAGATGAAAAGGCATGGTAACAGTGAAGTCTGAAGATTATTTTCTTTTCAAATGATATTATGCTCATTAAACAAGTTGTGGGATAGTACAAAGTTTTCTGGAATGGATCCATAATCATTTTAAAAAGTTTAGTGTGACTACCTACACAGGAAAGTCTAATTGGATGGAAAAATATTTTGTTATAAGATATTTTCATCTTCTGTTTAGCATCCTATTTCATTATTCCCCCACTGGAAAACTAGACTCAATCCCTGGAACCACCTGGGACTTTGATAGCTCAGCTTTGGCCTTATTGTGCTTAATCCCTCATTTCTACAGTAATGTTCTGACCTTCAAATCCATATCAAAAAGTGTGTATAGATACGTGTATTCCTATTCCATGGTCCCAGCTTCTGCCCAAATCTAACCAACTGCCACCTGAGTTCGAAGGCAAACAGCTCCCAGTTCCTTGTCTAGCTCTCTGTGCAGTTCCTGTTCCACATTGAAGCTCACAGTGTCCAGTCCACCTCAAGTCCTTCACAGTTTCTGTTCCTGGGAAGACAGTGCTTACCAAAGTCACAATACCATTCATTCACATTGCTGGCACCCTTATCAAAATCATTTTCTGCCTGTGAAGTCAACATAGACCCAAAACAGACAGACAGAGTACCAACACCACAGTCATGCTTCCTCTGGCATCTTGGCTGGCCCTCAGAAGACTTTGGCACCTCTGGCTGGCTCTCAGATGAAGCTCCACCACCATAAGCTCCATTCTCAAAATAACTTTCTCCCCGCAGTTCTGGCTGGTGCTGAAAGAAGTTCCCCCACCATAAGCTCCGTTCTCAAAAACCAAAATTACTTTCTCCAGCTTGGGCCTCTCCACCTCAGCCTCCACATGGCTGGCTCCAAGAAGTGCTGACTCTCCAGCTTGTGCTTTTCCATATACTGTATTAGCTGCTCCCTGTTCAGCTCCTTCTTGTTATGTCAACATGTACATCCCAACTTGGGATTCACAAGTTCTTGGTCTTAATACTTAACTTGAAACTAAGTGCTAAGTACCTGTTAGCTTACCAGTACATAGGGATCTTCAAATACTGTTAGTATTACAACTGTTTGGTTGGTAAAAGGGGTTTTCTTACTTTTTGTTGTTTGTGATGATCTCCTATAGAACTAGCTTTTGATGGGAAGGAATTCATCCTGTGGGTGTAAATTTGTAATATTTTTTTTTCTCCTTAATAAATAGTGGCCAGGACACTGTCTTTTCTTTTGAACCTATTGTACCTACAAGTCAGAAATATTTGGGAGGCACACACACACACACACACACACACACATATGTGTGTATATATTATAAATGTGAATATATGTATATATGTGTATATGAACATATATGTATATATATATATATATATATATTTAGTTTGCTACCTCTTGGAAATTGGCTAATTAGAATATAAGTCAAGAATGTTCACAAGAATTTTCTTCTTTTTCCCTTCAGTTATAATACTGGCTGTGCCCCTCATTTCAGAAGTGTTTCACATATAAGAACTTATCTATTATTTTCTGCCACCAGTTTTGTTTTGACAACCCAGAGGAACATACATAGCCTACTTGGGCTATAACATACAGTATATTTCCTTCCTTTTATTTTTTATCATCATCCCTTAGTGGAATTGCTTCTCTTTAAACTGTTTTTACCCAAGGATGTTTCTTTTTGCCTTATGAGTTATAATACTCATAATGATTCATCATCATATTTAGTAAAGCTTTACAAAGAAAGTTATGTTTAAAAAATCATATTTTGGGCTACCACATCTCTCCAGTTGTGAATTAGGTCAAGTATTTGCTGACTATATTTCATTATGAAATTTTTGTGTCACATTCTAGAAATTGGTTTATACCAAACAAACTTTAATCATGCAATATACATGCCTTTTCTTTTTTTTCTTTTTTTTACTTATTTTGAACTGAAACACAAAAGGCAAAAAATCCATCCACACAATACAACATAAAAAGAGTATAAAATATAAAATTGCAATTTTATATAAAATATAAAATTTCCATTTTACTCTCTTTACTTTAAAAAAAATCTACGTAAGTAAATACTACACATTATTTTCAAAAGTATCCTGCATTTTTTGTGCTTCATTCTTAGTTTTCTTTGTTCTCTGCTGTGCACTTTTTACTTTTTTTCCTCTCTTATTCCCCTTCCAATCCTAGAGAAGGCTACCAGGAGGCATAAATATGGGTGTGTACATACATATATGTATATATGTGTGTATATATGCACATGTATATAAATATATGTACATAAATATATGGATATATATATCATCTTCTGTCATTTATTTTTTGTAGTTGGTTTGAATGCTTATAATATTCAAAGTTACTTGGTCATTCAAAGTTTTCCTTTTAGAACAATATTCTGAGCAGTATTTATGATATTCTCTTGGTTGTATTCATGTCACTCTTCATTACTTCACGTAAATCTTTCCATGTTTTTTTTTTCTAAAGTCAGTTAGCTCATTGTTTCTTTATTTTTTTACCATGTATTTCATTTGCTTTTATTTTATTTTTTTTTAAACAAATGCTTTATTAACTTCTGTTTTACATCATTCATTTCCGCCAGATTTTGAGTTACAATCATTTTCCCCCATTACTCCCCTACCCAACCTCCCCGAATAGCAGTCCCATAAGATATCACTTCCTCCAATCTGCTCTCTCCCATACCTTCTCCCATACCCCCATCGACTTTTCCATTAGAGGAAGGTGAATCTTTGTGTCCCAATGCCTGCACATCTTATCTCCCTATTACAAGGAAAAGAGTATTAATATTAGTATTTATATATATATTTGAAACATTTAATGTTACGACCTCGAATTTCAGATCCATTTCCTTCCTCCCTTGTCACCCATTCCTTCTTGGGAGATAAGTAATTCAGTATATGTTGTACATGTCTAGCTATGCAAAACATTATCATAGTAGATATATTGTACAAGGCTGCTTATAATTCCCTCCACTCATCCCACCCCCCACCTGGTCCATTCCCTACATGATCCTGTCCCTCTTCTATAGTGGGTACTTCCAACCTCCCCTCACCCCAAGGATGCCCTCCCTTCCATCATCCCTCCTCTCATCCCCCTTCCCCCTATCCTGCTGAGGGTTGAGATATCCCATTTAGTATGTATGTCATTTTCTCCCTGAACCAAATTCAATGTGAATGTGGTTTTGCCTTTTTAGCCTTCCTTATTCTCCCCCTCCTTTGCAACCACTTCGCCTACATGAGATAGTTTACCCTACCATGTCTCTACCCATCTCCTCTTGCCACTTTCCTCTCTCACCTCATAATTTCATCCCTTGAGTATTCTCCCTTCCCAACAAATTCAACCTATGCCCTCTATCCATATAAAACTGTAACCAAATACACACACATTCGCATATGTATTCATATGACCACACCCCCTTCTTCCATTATTTTCATATTGAGAAAGATATCATCAGTCACAGATATTTCTTTTCCATATAGGAATGTAAATAGTTCAACTTTGATAAGTTCCTTTTGATTTCTTTTCCCTGATTAACTTCTCAGGCATCTCTTACTTCTTGCGTCTGGATGTCAAATTTTCTATTCAACTCTGGTTTTTTCCTCAAGAATGCTTGAAAGTCCTCTATTCCACTGAATGACCATATTTTCCCCTGAAACAAAATACTCAGTTTTGCTGGGTAGGTGACCCTTGGGTTCATTCCCAGTTCTTTTGCCCTCTGGAATATCATATTCCATGCCCTTTGATCCCTCAGGGTAGAAGCTGCCAGGTCCTGGGCTATTCTGATTGTGTTTCCACAATATTGAAATTGTTTCTTCCTGGCTGCTTGGAGTATTTTCTCCTTGATCTGGGGATTCTGGAACCTGGCTATAATATTCCTGGGAGTTTTCTTTTTTGGATCTTTTTCAGGAGGTGATCTGTGGATTCTTTCAACCTCTATTTTGCCCTCTGGATCTAAAACATCAGGGCAATTTTCCCTGAGAATTTCTTGAAGGGTGATTTCTAGGTTCTTTCTTTGATCATGGCTTTCAGGTAGTCCAATAATTTTTAAATTGTCTCTCCTGGATCTATTTTCCAGGTCAGTGGTTTTTCCCATGAGATATTTCACATTGCCTTCTAATCTTTCATTTGTTTGGATCTGCTTAACAGCATCTTGATTTCTCATAAAGTCACTAGCTTCCATTTGCTCCAGTCTAACTCTGAAGGAATGAATCTCCTCAGTGAACTTTTGAGATTCTTTTCCATCTGGCAAATTCAACTTTTTAAGGCATTCTTCTCCTCATTGCCCTTTTGGGCCTCCTTTGCCATTTGAGTTAGTCTATTTTTTAAGGTATTGTTTTCCTCAGTCAGGCTGTTGACCCTCATTTCATACTTTTCCTGTATCCTTCTCATTTCTCTTTCCAATTTTTCCTCCACTTCTCTTATTTGATTTTTAAAGTCCTTCTTAAGGTCCTCTATGGCCTGCAACCCGCTCATGTTTTCCCCTGGGGCTTTTGGAGCAGGACTTCTGACCTCACAGTCCTTTTCCCGCTCTATGCCCCCAAAATAGAGTCTAGGGTTGCATTTTTCTGTTTCCTTTGCCTTGGCATGTTGCCACTTAATTGCTTGACTTTTGGGCTTGTTGCCACACTATGGCTTTAAGGCCAGCTAGAGAAATTTTCGTCCCGAACGTGTGGGGGGCAACTTCCGTTTCTGGTAAGCTGTAAACCCACCCACAACTTCCACCCTAGATCACAATCCAGATCCAGGGAGGTTAAAGCAAGAGCGATTACCCCCCAAGACTGATCGCTGGATCTCCCCACGGTTTGTAGTTTGGGAGCCGGAAATGCCTATGAAAACTACAAAATGGTGTTTGTCCTCAGTGGCTTCTAGCTCCCAGGGGAGGGAGCTGACGCATTCCCCAAATACAGGTCCCAAAGTCCATAGGACACTAACCTCTTACTTGGTCCTAGGCATGTCTATGTTGATAATCCTGGAGTTGCCACAGCTCCTGGTGTTCTGGGGTTCCTCCAGCTGGCTGCTGGCCCTGCTGCCCTGGGGCTAAAACCTCGGCTCAGGAGGACCTGGGCTCGGCTCGGCTGGGCTCCTGCGCTCTGCGCTCTGCGCATTGCAGGCTCCCAGACTGCTGCGCTGGTCCTTCCTGCAGGGCTGCTGGGCTGTCCTCAGCGGGAGGTTAGCTTCTCTGTGTCGTTCTGTGGGTGCTGGGTCTCCAGAAGTTGTTCAGAGTCCTTTTTTACATAGTTTGTGGGGAATCTGGGGGCATAGAGGCTTGGACCAGCTGTTTCTACTCCGCCATCTTGGCTCCGCCCCCTTAGCTCATTGTTTCTTATAACTCACAATCACATACCACAACATGTTTAGCCAATCCCTAATTGATGGTCATCCCCTCAGTTTCTTGTTCTTTGCCACCACAAAGAAAGCTGCTATGAAATTTTAGAATATATATGTTATTTTTCTTTTTCCTGCATCACCTTGGGAAACAGATATAATAATAGTATTTCTTAGTCAAAGGGTAGAAGTGGTTTTATAAACTTTGAGGCATAATTCCAGATTGCTCTCCAAGATGACTGGATCAGTTTATAGATCTAATAACAGTGAATTAGTGTTCCACATTGCCTGCAATATTTGATACTTTCCCCTTCTATCATTTTAGTACATCATATAGGTGCAAGATGATATGTCAAAATTGTTTTAATTTGCATTTCTTTTATAAATAAGGATGCAGAGCATTTACATATGAATAGATATGTATTCATATATGTGTGTGTTTGTGTGAATGTATATATGTGTATGTACATATAGTGTGTATGTGTGTGTATATATGTGTGTGTGTGTGTGTGTGTGTGTGTGTGTGTGTGTGTGTGTGTATGGAGAGAGTGAATTTTCATTTCTTTATTGAAAAACTCCCTGTTCATATCCTTGGAACATCTGTGAACTGTGAAATGATTTGTATTCTTATAAATCTGACAAAGCTCTTTAAACATGCATATGAGAAACTGTCTATGAAATTTTTTTTTTCTCCCAAATTTGTTTTCCTTCTAATATTAACTACACTGGTTTTATTTACACAAAATATTTTAGTTCAGTGTAACTGATATTATCTATTCTATACCTTGAAATACTCTCTATCTATTTATAAATTGCTCTCCTATCCACAAATCTGATAGATAATCAGCAAGAATTTCTTACGTACCCATGATATGCCAGATATTGTATAAGATACTGGGAACATGCAAATACAAAAAAATGAAACAACCTCTACCCAGTAATCTTGCTTTCTCATTATGTGACTTTGGTGTAAATATACTTCAATTAATATTGCTATCATTTCTATGGCTCATTATCCATTTTCTTAATCGAGTATTTATTTAACTATCTCAGAATTGAATTGTTTCAATTATATGTCACTTCTTTGCCCTTATTAATAGTTTTTTTTTTAATTTTTACTAATTCTGATCTTAATCCTACCATATCAGTCAGTGCTATTACTGCAGAGATGTATTTGATTTGGGAATTACACCAAAAGTAATAACAAGATTTTTCTTATACTATTTAAATATAATCATTTTCTTTCTATTACCCATTGGTTGCACATCTTTCTCACTTTTTTGGCTTCTGGAAAATGCATTCCTGCTCAAGGAAACTAATCATTGATAAATATCATTTTCCTGCAAATCTGAATCATCCTTGGCTTTCATATATTATTAGTGCCTTTGTCCCTCTGATTGGATTCTCTGACAGAAGGAAAGATTTGTGAGCTCCAAAACCTTAATGTAATAAGGGAGTAGCATAGCCTTCTCTCCCATTTCTAACCAGTTGCACTCTTTTGGACTTCTTTGGATTTTTTGTACATATTGCCATTCCAGTTAAATTATTGTATATATTATTTTATTTCTGCTTACGTCATACTGGAGTAATTCATACATTTTTCTTACACCTTACATTCTCAAGGAAGGGTAAGGTAGGGAGTATGTTCAGACTCCATTAGTTCTCTTCTCGAGGTGGATAGATTTTTCATCATGAGTCTTTTGGAATTGTCTTGGATCATTGTATTACCTATAATACTTAAGTCTCTCATATTTGATCATCATATAATATTGTTGTTACTGCATACGATGTTTTCCTCCTTCTACTTACTTCATATTCCATCAGTTCATGTAAGTCTTTCAAGGTTGTTTTTTTTTTTTAAAGAATTCTGCTTATTGTTTCTCATAGTACAATAGTATTCAAGTAAAATATATGCCACAACTTGTTAAGTTATTCCCCAATTTATGGACATTCCCTCAATGTCTCATTCCTTGTTAACACAAAAAGAGCTGCTATAAATATTTTTATTTTGCATATTGGTTGTTTTCCTTTTCCTTTGGTCTCTTTTGGAATATAGACCTAGTAGTGCTATTGCTGAGCCAAGGGGTATACACAGTTTTATCACACTTTGGGCATGGTTCCAAATTGCTCTCCAGAATAGTTAGATCAGTGCACAACTCCATCTACAATACATTAGAGTCACAATTTTCCCATATCACTTCCAACATTTATCATTTTCTTTTTCTGTCAAATTATACAGTCTGTTAGGTGTCAGATGGTTCCTCATAGGTTGTTTTTTTTTTAATTCTCATTTCTCAAATCAATAGTAATTTAGAGCATTTTACTTGAAAATGAGAAAAGATAACATTTTTGAATTTTTAATAATTAAAGTAAGGTCTTTTAAAAAAGTATAAACTGACTAGGGCCAAGAATTAATAATTTGACACTTCAAGGGAAACCCTCTCCCAAAATTACGTCAAAATACTTATAACCACTCTGAGAATGGCAAAATTAGATTATTCTACACCTAACTATATTATTTATTCTTTATTTCTCTTTTTTACTTTAAATACATATTTTATTGATATTTTTTACATTTATTTCAATTATATTTCCTACATATCCTTTCCCCATCCTTCCAGAGAGCTGTCCTTTAAAACATTTTGAAATAAGGAAAAAAGATTTTAAAAATCATTAAAAAAAAAACCCACAATCAAAATATGAAAAAAGATCCTGAAAATAAATGAAATTCCACACATGTGGCCTCCTTACAAGGAGTGGAAGCAGGCATTTATTTATTTGTTTGTTTGTTTATTCATTCTTTCTTTCTTTCATTTATCTATCTATTTATTTATTCATATTTATTCTTTGAGTTCATAATTCTTTTTAATTCTACAATATTCTGTTTTGGTTATTTTATGGTTATTTCAATTTTTATTATTTTTATCACATCCCAGCTCTCCTCATTTCAGTTGGCATCAGTTTATGCATATTTTTCTATGCTTCTATGTATTTTTTATTCTATTATATATAGAATATACATATTCTATGTATATTTATAATTTTTGTTTGTAGAGTATAATGTTTTCATTATATTTTTTACCAGGGTTTATCCATTGCACAGTTATGGGGAATCTATTCTGTTTCTAATTTTCTGTTACCTTCTTTTCCAGATATATCTTCCCTCTGAAAGTATTCTGGCTTGTAACTTTTCTTCCTAAAATATGGCATACAGAGCTGAACTCAGCTAAAGTGTCACATTTCTTGTCCGAGATAGTTGAGATGCCTTACCTTGAATTAGTCTCTTTACTACAATGGTAGTGTACACCCAAGGAAATCATGAGTCTAGATGTTGGAAAGGTTTGAATTTTCTGACCCTGGTGATCAAATTGGACAAGTCAATATTTTTGTAGTACTATCTTTAATCTTCATATTTTACCCATTCACCAATTCTCTCAGCAAAAGTGAATATCTATCTATCTATCTATCTATCTATCTATCTATCTATCTATATCCTTCATTACCTTGTATGACACCTATAGGAATTTACATTTTTAAAGGGAGCCGTAAGATTTACAAAGTATCTTCCTTACAGTAATCCTATAAGATAAATGGTATAAGTAGTATTCCCCTATTATACATGGTCAAAATGAAGCTCAGTAAATGTGAATTATTTTCTCTAGGTCAGTAAGACCACTAACATTTATATGTATCTGTGGTGAGCCAGACATTGTGTAAAGTACTGGAGTTACAAAAAGGCGTTAAAGACAATCCCTGACCTCAAGAATATTACATTGTAGTGAGGGACACAATAAGCAAACAGACATGTTCAAACAAGCTATCCACAGGACAAAGAGATAGTAATTAACAGAAAGAAAGTGATGGAATTAAGAGGAGTTAGAAAAATGATTCTTATAAACCATGGGATTTTTAGATGGGACTTAAAGGAAGAGAGGGAAGCTAGTGTGCACAGATGAAGAGTGAGAGGCAGTCACATTGATTGCTATTACATTTTTAGACACTAAAACTATATCCCTTGACACCAAGTATGGTAATCCTCCAAGGACCCCCTATTTAAGAGAGTACCCTGAAGACCAATGGCTCCTCCCCCCAATATTTCTGGGTACTTCATTGAATATAAATAACTGTCATATGAATACTGAAAACTTTTTGTACCAGTAAGGCTTCAGTTAATCTCAATAGAACTCCGTAGTCGCTTAGTTAGAATCTGTCTCTATCCTCCACCCTGACTTACATTAAGCTTCAAGTAAGAACCTGTCCATTTGGGCTAGGGCTTTAGTTCCTTAATAGAAGAGATGTCCTATCTGGCACAAAGTGGATCATGGATATACAAGAGAGTGAAAAGGTTCAAGGAAAGCCAGTAAAGATTTCTGAGATTTGAGAGGAGGGAAGTGAGAAGAGGAAATATCCCAGCCTAGGAAATTGGAATGAATAAACATTACTCGCCTCAGAAGGTAAAGAACAGAGCTTTGGATATGCCTCTGAATACTAGGATCAGGTGTGAACGGTAGCAAAAGAGAGGATCAAGGCTGATAAGAATGGGAAGTTCAGCTGGTATGCAACAGCGTTTGTCTCTGGGCAATAGTTTAATTTTGGGGGGGGTTGATGATTTGATGCTTTTTACTTGTCGGTTACTTGGGTTTAATTATTTGTTCTATACTGTCTCATTATTCAATTAACAACATTGTACTGAGCTCCAGTAATTACTTCCACATATCTGTGAATGGTACTTTAACATCGAAATGATGAGCAACTTAAGGTTAGAGAGTACCTGTCTCTTGTTTGTCTAATCCCTGTGCCTAGTCTATGGAGATGTACGTCAAAACTGTTCATCTCGAAAGAGCATGAGTGATAATTAAAAGGGCAAGATTCTAGGTTTAGTGAAGGGATGGACTGTGTGATATTAGGTAAATCAGTTCTCTACTTTTTTCTCTTTTTAAGAGGGAGTGCTGTAGTGGGGTGTAATAATACATTACATTATTTATAAGATCCCTTCCAGCTTTGTCATTTTCTGATTCTTTTCCTGACTGACCAAGCTTATCATTTTTATCTGAACATTCATTTGCCATCATACGCATACCTTTGGTGAAATCCTGTGATTCTTCAGAGAAGTCACTAGAGCTCACCAGGATTCCCCACTACAGGTCCCAGGTAAGTGACAACATGTGTCACAGTCTTGACCAATGTCATGATCTGTAACCATTCTAAGCAAATTGAATAGGCTTGAGTTTTTGGATGAGTGATCCTCAAGAAAGTAGGGAAAAGTAGCAACATATTTATATTAAGTAGTCCAACATATGTTTATTGAACCCCTTTTACGTATAAAGTCATTTTGTGGTAATGGAGGGGGTACACAATTTAGGTAAGGCATGGTCCTTGGTCATATAGCGCTTAAGGTCTACAAGGGAGACATATTAATATAAATAATTCCAATATATGATAAATGCCCTGGTGAGACGCAAAGTCAGTCCTTCTTAGAGTCCAAGGGGAAGATCATTATTGACTGAGGGACTCAAAGAAGGACAATTTCATGAGTGGAGTCTGAGTTGAAATTTCAAGGATTGACAATAACATATCATTAAAAAAGAAAGGGAATTCCTGGCATCTGGAATAATGTAAACAAAGGCATAAAGGTGGTAGATCATAGTTCTTGTTCAAGAGGCTACCTGAACATGTATATAAATATTTGAAAAGTAAAGAGTAGGAAAATGGAGAGCAAAATCAATAATTATATTTTTCTGTAGAGCTTTGAAGTGGGCAAAGTTCTTTCTTCACAGGAACAGAATATACAAGTAGTATGACCAGTATTTTACAGATGAGGAAATGAATCTGAGAGTTTTGGGGATTTGCACACGTCAACAGAGTTAGTATTTGTTTGAAGTAAAATTTGAAAACAGAAATTACTTGCTTCTGGTCATCTATATGATCAGTAGTTATATACCTGGGCTCATCAGTAGACTGATGCTTTTAAACCCCTAAATGCACAGATAGATATCCAGCTTTGAAGCTCTAAAATAAATGTCATCCGTCCCTTACTTCATGTCTCTCATATCTTTTAAAAAAATTTTATTGATGTATTTCCTTTTTACATTACATTTACAGATTGTTTCCACTTTGTGAGAGGTTTCCTGTAACAATGTGAAAAAGGAAGTAAAGTTAAGAGCACAATAGACTCTTCTGAAAGTTCATGCAATAATTCATATCTGTAGCACAACTCTACCTCCTCTATTAAAAAAAAATTTACAGAAGTATATTTTTCTCCTTGTTAGCATCTATTCCTTTGGGGGGGAATGGAAGGAGAAAAATAAATATACGTATTCAGTATTCAAGAAAAACAAATTTATTCAATAGATATATACATATATAATATTACATATATTCATATATGTATATATGTATATATATATATATATATAGAGAGAGAGAGAGAGAGAGAGAGAGAGAGAGAGAGAGAGAGAGAGAGAGAGAGAGAGAGATTTTCCTTGATCTCTTTTTGGTTATGAACCTAGTATAGTTGGGTTGAATGACATTCACTATTCAATATCTGTTTATATAATTTCAAATTGCTTTCTTGAATGTTTGGAACTATTCCCAGGTGCTCCAAGAGTGCAACAATATGCTTTTTTTAACATAGCCCCTCCAACATTTATCATTTTCCATTTTTGTAATTTTTGCTGTTCATCTTTTTTATTTTTATTTTATAAATTTGTTTGCTTTTTTGGAGGGCAGTTTGGGTTAAATGACTTGCCCCAAGTCACATGGCTAGTAAATGTGTAAGTGTCTGAGGCCAGATTTAAACTCAGGTCCTCCTTACTCCAGGGCCAGTGCTCAACTTACTGCTCCTCCTCGCAGCCCCCATTCATCTTTTTTAAAGCCTACTAAAATGTCCTTCAAGAAGTCTCACCTTCCTCCAATATTTCATTTTTTCATGAATCAACCAGTTGCCCGCCTTCCCTCACCACTCTAAACATTAATTTGATTTCTCTTTTTGCTGGTCTTCTGCACCTTTCTTCTACCTTTCATATGATATTATTTCTCTCTCTATGAACTATGTAGTTCTTTGTTTTACCCTGCACTGTTAGATATTGGAAAGCAGGAACTATGTCTTATAATTCTTTTAGTATTCTTCCCAGCAGAGAGCAGAATATATTGATACAGATTGGGTCCTTATTTACCTTAGTAGGCCAACTTCAGGAATTGCTATGACCCCTCAATTTCATCAGTTTTTGACCACCCTTCTAGTAATAGGTCTCTCTCCACTTGGATAGAGTAGTACTGGGATAACAGGTGAATAATGTATTAGTACAAATGCACATTAAGCTTTTCTAGCTTGACTGGACCATGTAGACACTGTGTCCTTTTGCTATAGTCTTCAAGAAATCAGCATTATCATCATACCATGAGTATACATAGGAGTGAATCTTAAGTGGAGAAATAATTGTGATGATGATGATGATGATGATGATGATGATGATGATGATGATGACAATGATGATGATGATGGTGATGATGGGGTGTGCTGCAGTGGGGTGTAATAATACATTACATGATGATGATGGTGATGATGGTGATGATGAACAATTCAATAACATAGTGTTTTGATTTCTAGGTGCTTTATATCCATCATCATATTTAATTTCCAGAACATCCTCAGAGGGCAAGTAATGGAAGTGTAATCATCCTTTATTTATAAGAAAGAAATGGAGCCACAAAGAGATTTATGACTTGCCCGAATGGCAGGGCAAGACTTAATCCAAATCATTGAAATTCTACATGCAGTGTTTTTTCTGTATGATATTGAATCCTTCTTGTTTTAAGCAAAGTAGGGAGAAAAGACTGTGATGCAGTGAATCTAAAGCTAAGTCAGGAATACCTGAGTTTAAGTCTTGCCTCTGATGTGGACTAATTATGTAGCCTTGTGAGAGTAACAGAACCTCTCAATGTTTTAGGTAATTTTCTAAGACTACAAACTGCAGAGAAAATGTTGATTTGCATTGGTAGAGAGAAAGTTCTTATAGCAAACAAAACTGCAAATTCATGCCGTACACAGATAAGGCAGTATAGTATAGTAGAAACTTCTTGATCCAGAGCCAAAAATCCTGACTTCTAGCTTTGGTTCCAAAACTGACTCCCAAGTTGTACTTAAGAAAGTGTCTTAAACTCTTTGCGATTTATGTCTTCTTCAATCAGTAGTAATCCCTGTCTTCCCTTTTCACAGGATAATTGAAAGAATCAAATAAGAGGTATAAAATTGTCTAAGAGTGAGATACTGTGCTTAAAGTTAAGGTTTGAATTCATGTTCAGGTTAAAGCTCTTTATTAATTATCATATATGAAATCCAGTGAGGTGGTACAGTTGAGAGATTGCTGAACCTGGAGTGATGAAAACCTGCATTCAAATCTGCCCTTAGGCACTTCCCTAGCTGTATGACCCTATGCAAATAACCTCTCCATGCCTCAGTTTCCTCATCTATAAAATGGAGATAATCATTACACCTCTTACCTCCCAAGTTTAGTGTGAGGATCAGATGAAATAATATTTGTAAATCACTTTGTACAATACCTGTCACATAGGAGATCCTTAATATATACATGTTTCAATGCTTCCTTCTTTCCTAATATCCTTAAACCCTATACCAGGTTCCAGAGATGGAGAAAAAAACTTATAAACATGGGTAGCTAGCCTCACAGAATTCACAGTCTAGCAGAAAGATAGAACAAATTTCTTATTTAAGTTAAAATACATACTTAAGGGCGACTAGGTGGCGCAGTGAGTAGAATGTCAGCCCTGGAGTCAGAAGGACCTGAGTTCTGATCCTGCCTCAGACACTTTACACACACAAAAAAACCTAGCCGTGTGACCTTGAGCAAGTTACTTAACCCCAATTGCCCTCCAAAAAGCAAAACAAACAAACAAACAAACAAAAAATAAATGAATGAATGAATGAATAAATAAAATAAAATACATACTTAAATTAAAAATACTACACAACAATGTATACCATAATGTACAATTATATATATATGTGTGTGTGTGTGTGTGTGTGTGTGTGTGTGTGTGTGTACATATGTGTGTATATGCATTATATATATATTGACTGGTACATTAATATAGGCACTCAATAAATGCTTGTTGATAATGGTACTATAGGTTAGTAGTAATGGCTGATTGGATATGAGGGTTTCTGAAAAGATTCTTCACAAGTCACTTTTTCATAGATCTCTCTCCTAATAGATTAAATATCATTTGCTTACATAAATTCTATGTACAACCATTTGCCCCCAATCACATGTAATTTTCACATCCTCTACATAACCTTATATCCTACAACCATTAGAAATGCAAAAAGCATTTGGCTGTGGTGAAAACAGTCAGTTAACAAGTGTATATTAAGCATGACACCCTACTAAGGACCTGGGGATAAGAAGAAAGGAAGAATAATCACTATCTGCCTTCAAGGAGCTCACATTTTAATGAGAAGGAAACATGCAAATAACTGCACACAAGATATGCACAATGTAAATACGTGGGAGCTGATCTAGAAGGAAGGTACTAACTATTGGAGTGGGTGGGTGGAGAATGGAAAAGTCATTAGATTTGGATTCATGGGCCTTAGATTTTAGTTTTATCTCTCATCTTGACTTGTCCTTTGACCTTAGGCATGTCAGACCTTCTAGGTTTGACTTCCCCTCCAAGGCCTCAACTTTCTCATCTACTTTCTGATTTTGTAGTTGCCTAAGGTGAAGGACCTCTGGATGTAGCTCTCTCATTGTACCTCAGCATTGCTGATTGACCCAGCTGTGGAGAGAACTCATCCTCTCCTTCTCTCCCTTTCTGTGCTGCTAGGCCACCCAGTTCTGTTTGTCTGCCCAACTGCCATTCAGTCATTCACCCAGTTAGTCACAACCATACTCTGGCAAAAGTTCATAGAATTCATAGCCTTGTCAGGGAGATGAAATGCACTGAATGTACAGAAAGCACTTGGTGAAATAATAGCTCAAAATAATGGAATACTCTGGAACATAATGTTAGAGTTACCAGAATCTTGTAGAAGATTTCCTGGAGGATAGGTGAGCACTGAGGAAAATATTTCTTTGACTGTTCTCCTAGATAATTGTTCCAATCTGATGATGTGTGAGCTCAGTGACTAGTTAAACTTCCTTTGAGTAGCATTCTCTTACCTCATTGAAACCCCTACAAGTTAGAATTATCTCCAAGATATGTTCAGTGTATTATCTTCTTGGATTTCTTAGGCTTATTTTTAGATCTTGGAACTTCCCAAGCCCCAGTTCTAATCGCTACCCATCATGGTGGCTCCTAACAACTCCACTGATGACCAGCCTGCCTTCACCTTCATCGGAATCCCTGGACTAGAAAACTTCCACATCTGGATCTCCGTTCCTTTCTGCCTCCTATACATCATGGCCCTCATAGGAAACTCTATCCTCCTTCTACTTGTTAGAACTGAGCAGAGCTTACAGGAGCCCCAGTTCTACTTCCTAGCCATGCTGGCCCTCACTGACCTGGGCCTCTCCCTGTCGACATTGCCAACTGTCCTGGGCACCTTCTGGATTGTTTCTCATCAGATTGGCCTGCCTGCCTGCCTGGTCCAGATGTTCTTCATTCACACACTGTCCTCTGTGGAGTCAGGAATCCTTGTGGCCATGGCTTTTGACCGGCTGGTAGCTATCTGTTCCCCACTGAGCTATTCCCGGATTCTATCTAGCCATGCCATTGTCTGCCTTGGTGGGACTGCCTTCATACGTGGGGCTGTACTGCTGGCTCCACTACCTCTCTTCCTCAGTAGTTTTTCCTTTTGCAGAGACAACATTCTTTCCCACTCCTATTGCTACTACCCAGACTTGCTGACCCTGGCCTGTGGGGACATTACATTCAGCAGTGCCTATGGGCTAGTGTTTGTATTTTGCACCTTTGTATTGGATGCTCTCTTCATCATAGCCTCCTACCTGAAAATCTTGACCACCATCCTGAGATTGGGAGCTAGTGACAGGGGACTTCGATCTATGCAGACTTGTGCCTGTCACCTATTCACTGTGCTGCTTTTTTACCTCCCTCTCATCAGCTTGGCTGTGATGCACCGTTATGCCCATGGAACACCTCCTCTCCTCTATGCTACCATGAGCAATGCCTACCTCCTCCTAACACCACTTCTTAACCCTCTGGTTTATAGTCTCAAATCCCAGCAGATCCAGGCTGCTCTACAGAGACGACGCTGGGTTCAGAGGGTCACAGCTGGAGAATGAACTTAGCTTTGAGGGAAAGATGGAGCTTTAGGTGAATATTTTTGAAGAATGCATACTGTGGTCTAGCTTTGAGAGGCAGCTGCACCTATAGCCTCTGATATGTGGATCTCTGGGGTTATGGAGGAAGAGTTTCTTCCTCTTGGTCTTGTGGAGAAACCAAAACAGCACCAGACGTTTGATATTCTATACAAATAAAATAAACATATGTAAAATCCCAAATCACCTAGGTTTTTTTTAAGTATAGAAATTAAATATATCTTGTTACTCATATTCATGAAAGAAAGTAACAAAAGTCTTTGAAAATGGATCGATACCAGGATAACTAGGTGATGCAGTGGACAGAGCACTGGCCCTAGAATGAGGAGGACCTGAATTCAAATTTGGCTTGAGATACTTGATACTAGCGTGTCATCCTGGGCAAGTCACTTCATTCGAATTACCTTGCCAACAAACAAAGAAATAGAAATGGATTCATACCTAGCAGAAATTGAGGGATTTATCGAGCTTTTTGTTCCCATTCTCTTATTCAGAGCTTTCTTTTCTTTACTCTATTATATGACTGGGTGATTTAATTGCTTAGAGAGACTGTGGCAAGTCACCAGCCTAAAGAGAATGAACTTCTCCTTATGCTCAATGGGATTGAGAGATGGGAAAGCATTTCAGGTTAAGAAGTTTTCTTTCAGGAGTGCAGAGATGAAAGAAATTTGAGGGGTGACTGACATCAATAAATAATTGGCAGAGTGGGTGATGTCAATAACAACTGATGGGCACACTTCTTTCCTAGTTACTGTTTACAGTTTGCCAGGAGAGTAGTCACTCTGTTGGTACAACAGGAAGTGTGTTTTAGGATTGCTTACTTAAGAGGAGGGGAGAGACTAAAATGTAAACAGATAACTCACTAAATGGTGGACTAACAAATCAGCCAGAGAATCACCAAACACTTAATGAGCATTGACTGTGTATTTATTCTTTTGGGGGTTGGGCACTGAGGAGGGTGCTGAATAGATGTATAAAATGCATCCTGGGAAAGAGAGTTCTTTATCTGAAGTCAGAGGGCTTGGGTTCAAATATAAATTTTACTTTACTAAATACCTATTACCATTGAGACCTACGGCACATCATTTCGTTTCTCTGACTTTCATTCCCTTCTCTGAAATATAATTTAGGAAACTTTATTTTATATGTTCAATCTAATTGGGCCAAATACTGAGGAATATATAAGAGGAAGAAAACACAGTACCTTTCACTTAAAAGCTTTCGGTCAACTTGAGGAGACAAAATTTACACATATAAAACTAGCAGATAATTTTATACACCTCTACCTTCCAAAATTCAAGATTTTTGATATTTCAAATGCTACCTCTTCCAGGAAGCCCGCTCAGATGGCCCAATCCTAAAGCAGGAAGTGATCTTCTTCTTCTGAACAATTGTATCACATTAAACATTTCTTACTGCATTTGGCAAATGGACCTTTAACTTAGCTATTAATTAGCAGGCAAAAAATGTTTGTTGAATTGAACGGATTTGAATTTATGTCTGTCTTATTATCCCACCTATAACTCAAATCCCAGGAGACTGAATACCCTGTCTGATGTCTCTTTGTGTTCCCATCAACACCAAGCACAGAATTGTGAAAACAATATAAGTACCTTTAAAGAATTATGGAATAAGTGAATGAATGGATGACTGAAATGATAAATTCACTATCACCAAACACAGGAATGGCTGAAACAGAGTGAATAATATAACTACAATGAATCCAGTTTCATAGCTAGATGTCATCAGTGCAAAATGGTACAAATATAACAGAAATATTCTTATGAAGGAGCCTTTAATATTTCTGGCTTAAGATGCATCTTGAAAAAATTGTGAGCATATACTCAGCATTCAGTTAATAGATGCCTTCTTCCAAATCACCTTCCATAATATCTATAAGTCACAAAATTTGTGTCTTTTATCTCATTTGATCCTTGCAAACAAATAATCAATGCACTTGTTGTAAATATCTGCTATGGGCTGGGAACTGTACTATGGGACTACTTTTTGAGAAGGGAATATTTGGTGTGAAAGATAATTTGTTCTGTTTTGTACATATTGAGTCAAAGATTCTTACAGAGAGTACAATTTGAGAAGTCTGAGAAGCAGTAGGAAATCCTTAACTGTAGGACAGCAGATTCCAGGGAAGTATCTATATAGAGATGAAAGCTGAATCCATAAAAGCAGATGAAATTACCAAGTGAGATTGTCTAGAGAGAAAAGAGGAGACCCAGGCCCACAGCTTGGAAAAGGGTGAAGATTTCTGGACTGAGAAAAAAAGCTTCAGGAAATTGAACTAAGAGCTTAGGAGGTAGGGAGTGGCTAGGGAAGTGTGCTCTTTAGCAGAGGAAAGTCATCAAGTTAAAACACAGCATTCTTGGCTAGCCCTAATGCTGGGACCCTATCCTTGGCTACACGTATAGACTACAACCATTTTACTTACTACTGAATTTCCTTTACTTGTTCACTTAGCAGGAATATCCAGGGACAAGTCACAAACTGGAAGCCTAAGCGTCATGACTTCCCCTAACTGTGGGAGTTTCTTCCTCTCCCTGACCCACCACAGAATAAGATAGTTATATGCATACAGCCTATTCAGAAATACATGCACAAGGTATAAACATATGTATGTAAGTAGTTCACATGAGCATACATAAACATATATTAGCTTTGGAAATGTGCATATACTTTAATTTATATAAAACAACGTAAGATGTTTATACATGAATAGTCAAATCACATGTACACAGCAATGTGCACATTCACTGACCTAAATGTATTTGAATAAACATATAAAATAGGTAATTAAAATATATTTATATAATATATTCAAATGCATACTTGCATTGTATACATTTGCAATAACTGATATGAATATGTGAATAAGTGTATTCACATATTCATATCAATATCAAGTGCATATCAATGCACTTGAATATTTAAGTATGCATGCGTGTATTCATTTAAATATTTAGTTCTACCTCATTTTTAAAGTGTTTCCAAATGAGGCTCTATTGGGTAATGGAAGAATAAGGATACCAGCGACATATTTCTTTCCCTCAAAGACTTTATAATCTATTGGATATAGTAGTCCATTAATGCACATATAGTGACACACTAAATAAATATGCAAAATGTTTAAGTATATATTAATATAGTTAAACTCGGAACATTGTATGAACATGTGGTTATGTTTAGCTGCATGCACATATGCATGAAAATGTGCATACATATACACAAATAGAATCGTAGAGTCAGAAGTTACCTTGATAGCCATCTAGTTGAACTCACACTGGACAACTAAGGTGGTATGATGGATAGAATTCCAGTTGTAAGATCAAGAAGACCTGAGTTCAAATCCAGCCTCAGACACTTACTAACTGTGTAACACTAGACAAATAATTTAATTCTGTTTGTTCCTCATATGTAAAATTAAAGAAAGAAAAGCCAAACCACTCTAATAATGAGGATTTACAGGGATGATAAGTATACCTTTAAGACAGCTGATCAATGAAATCTTTCCATTATCAATTTCAGTATTAATTTACTCACAGTTCCCAAAGGTGGAAGTTGGGGTGGGGAGGGATATACATGTGTAGTGCTCTCTGAGCTTCCCAGAGCAAATATATTAATTCTTCTAAGCCATGGTCTCTTGTAGTCTGCGTTCTAGAAATGGGAATTGGAAGGGGCATTGCAGTGACAGGGAAGACAGCAAGAAGTTATGTCCATTTTCATGGGGGGGGGGTATATCATGGAAGATATGAGAACAACATATGATTAGGTGTTTCTTCTGGAGCTTGATCTTCAGTGAGTGGAAAGAATGTTGGAGTTAATGCTGGGCCAGACGAGTGTTTTCCTACTGGTAGTGTGGGGTGGAGGGAATATTGATATGGGGAGGGCAAGAGTTGGGTTCTTGCACAAAGTAAAACTTCTGCAAACAACGACATCACAGACATGTAGTCACATGTAGATACAGGCGTCCTCTCAAAAGCAAATGCATATACAGACACGCCTGATGATGATGTATTGTCATATGAAGATTGATTAAATGAACTGTACATGATGTTTAACCTGCAGAAATGAAGACTAACTTTGGGTGTAATAGCTTTCTTCAAGTCTTTGAAGGGCTGTCATATGGAGGAGGGCTAGAGACTTCTGTGATTTCATCTGTGTGGTCACTAAAAATATCTGCATACCAAAGTGGGAAATAAGCACAAAATATGTAATAAAAAAGGCCTGGGTTTAGATAAAAACTTCATTATTTAATATCACCCTGAGTGAGTGTGACCCTCAATTTCTTTATCTGTAATCAACAATCAATCAACCAACAAATATTAAATAAATAACTACTATTATATCCCAGGCATGATGTGAGGCACTGGGTATATAATCTTTCCCTTCTCTTCGGGAACATGCATGGTGATGGAGAAGACAATAAATATGCATAGTATTAGGATATGTAAAAGAAAAAGATAAACAGAAAGTAATTAAAGAGAAAAGGCCCAAGCCATTAGGGGAATCAGGAAGCATTTTATGTAGAAGATTGTGCTTGATCCACAATTTGAAGGAAGTGAAGGGTTCTCAGTGATGTGTAAGTGAGAAGGGAGACCAGTTTTAGGTCTAAGAAATGAGAGGTATAGTGCCATGTGTAAGGGACAGAGGAAAGAACAATTTGGCTGGATTATAGAGTGTAGGAAGTGGAGTAATGAATAATGAAGTTGGAGAGGTATGTTAGGCCAGGTAGTTAAGGGGTTTAAAACCCCAAAAGAGGAGCTTACATTGTATCCTAGAGGCAATGGGGAGTTATTGGAGATTATTGAGTAGGGGTGTACTTGGTCAGATATGTATGTAAGGAAAATCATTTGGCAAATATATGAGGACAGCGTAGCCAAGGGGAAAGACGAGTTATGGAATCTACTTAGGCAGCTGTTATAATTTTTTAGACAAGAGGTTATGGGGTATCATAGTGTTGATATTGTAGGCAGAATAGGTCAAATGTAAGAGCTGAAATGAGCATGTCAATCTGGCTAATGCTTACCCCACAGTCAGGTGAAAAATATGATCTCCTCAGAATAATATTTTAAGGACACAAAATAAAATATAAAAGAAACCAATTATATTGAAATTCATTTATTAAAATAATAAAAGCCACAAGTTCATGGGATCCCTGAAATCTGTCTGTGGACATAAAACCCATAGACTAGAAAATCCAAAATTTCCTTCTAGATTCAAAATTCTGTGAACTTATTAATTTAGAAGGAGGTATATATCAGCTAAAACAGAAGAAAAAGGATCTCCACAGAGAAATACATGGCTCCCAATTCTTCCTTTCCAATTCCCAGTGCATTCCAAGAAAGTAACTTCAATAGCCACTTTAATGAGATACTGCTTTTCCCTTTCTCCCATCTTCTCTGGTCTTGAACAGCCTAAATAGAACAGCTCTTATTTGTTTAGTCTTCATGCTATACACCAATGGGTTGAGAACAGGTGTGAGGAAAAGAAAGATATTGGACATGGTAACATGGGGAAGGGGGGAGTGGTACTTGCCAATTCTGTGGATCAAGGCCAAGGCAATGAGTGGCACATAGAAGATAAGAACAGTGAGGATATGTGAGACACAGGTGTTGAGGGCTTTGAGTCGTCCCTCTTGGGAAGCAATGCCTAGAACTGTCTTGAGAATAAGGGCATAAGAGAGGACAATGAACACAGAGTCAATGCCAAAGGAGCAGAGGACCAGGGCTAGGCCATAGATAATGTTGACCCTGATGGAGCCACAGGCCAACTTCATCACATCAGGATGGAAGCAGAAGGAATGTGAGAGAATGATGCTCTTGCAGAAGGGCAGTCGCTTGAGTAGTATGGGTAGAGGTGCCATCAGGGCCACACCCCTTGTAACAGCTGCCAGCCCCATTCCAATGATCCGAGAATGGGTCAGGACCATAGTGTAATGTAGTGGGTTTCGTATGGCCACAAAGCGATCGAAGGCCATAGCCAGAAGGATGGCAGACTCCATGGAAGAGAATGTGTGGATGAAGAACATCTGGGCCAGGCAACTGTGAAACTCAATCTCTGGGTGATTAAAGAGGAAGACATTAAGCACCGTGGGCAGTGTGGATGCAGACATGCCCATGTCTGTTCCTGCCAGCATGGACAGGAAGATATACTGGGGCTCGTGCAAGCTAGGGGTTTTCTGTACAATGTAGAGGATAATGCAGTTTCCCAGAAGAGCAATCACATACATGATACTCAGTGGGATGGAGATCCAGATGTGCATGGACTCTAGGCCTGGGATGCCAGAAAGGAGAAAATGGGTTGGCTGGTAGTGGGTACCATTGAACATCTGCATGACACTGAATCTAAAAGGAAAGGACAGTCAGAGAGAACTGTTAAGGAAGCAGATTATAGAAAAATATAAGTGCATTTGAGCTCACTCTAATATTTTTTTTATCGAAATGTCACTGATCAAGAAAGCTCCAATACCATGACATAGGGAGATAACCAAGAACAGCATGAAAAGTCAGAAACAAGTAAAATATCTGGTCTGTTCATGTTTGCTTAGGAGAAAAGCCCTCTCCCAGTATTCTCTCAATGCAATTATCCAAAAAAGAAGTAAGTCCAAGATGAGTATTAAGCAAGCTAGCAGTCATGTAGAGCAAGCAAGCATGTGTCTCTGTGTGGAATCTCAACATATAGAGGTACTAAGAGGATAATTTTAATATGACTTTAATATACATATTTTGACATCAAAAATCATGTTTTTCATGGCACTAAGGTCTCATTTTGTGATGTCCACTCACTTACATTATAGTGAAGGCTCGAGCTTTGAGCAGATAGTAAAATCAGGGTGTACTGGTTTCAGGCCTTGCCTAAGGTTTTGGGTGATTTAGATTACTTCTACTAAAAAGAGCCTTTTAATTGGTCTCCCTGCTTCAAATTTTTCTCTTGTTCTACTAATTTACTCATAGATACAAAAATGATATCCCTCAGATAGTGACTCTTCATTGTCTCTAACATAAAATACAAACCCTTCTGTTTGGTCTTGAAAACAATTCACAATCTGGCTCCACTCTGTATTTCCAGATTGGTCTTGTATGCTCTCTGTCAGGATGTCTATATCAGAGTCAAACTGGCCTTCTTGTTTTTTTTTTTCCTATACACAACATTTGATTCTTATTTCTCAGCCTTGGCAATGGCTGCGCCCTAGGACAGAAAGTCCTTTCTTGTCATTCCCTAGCTTCCTTCAAAGCATAGTTCAAGTACCCCTCAGATCTTTTCTGATCTCTTGCTTTCACCTTCATCTATCATCTATGGTCATTTTATTTTCCCCAGGTAGGATATACACTTCTTGAGGGCAAGAACTGTTTCATTTCTTTAAAGTACATAATTACCGAATGTAATTGAATTGAATTGAAGTGTACCTTACATATCATCTAGTAAATTTTCATCATTTTCCTAACTCTGGTTCTTCTACTAGAGGCAGCTGGATGGCTCAGTATACAAAGTACTAGGCTTAGTCAGGAAGATCTGAGGTCAAATCCAGCCTCAGATACTTTTTTTTTTAAACAAATGCTTTATTAACTTCTGTTTTACATCATTCATTTCCGCCAGATTTTGAGTTACAATTATTTTCCCCCCATTATTCCCCTACCCAACCTCCCAGAATAGTAATCCCACAAGATATCGCTTCCTCCAATCTGCTCTCTCCCATACCTTCTCCCATACCCCCTTCGACTTTTCCATTAGAGGAAGGTGAGTCTTTGTGTCCCAATGCCTGCACATCTTATCTCCCTATTACAAGCAAAAGAGTATTAATAATAGTATTTATATATATTTGAAACATTTAATATTACAACCTCAAATTTCAGATCCATTTCCTTCCTCCCTTGTCACCCATTCCTTCTTGGGAGATAAGTAATTCAGTATATGTTGTACATGTCTAGCTATGCAAAACATTATCATAGTAGATATATTGTACAAGGCTGCTTATAATTCCCTCCCACTCATCCCACCCCCCAACCTGGTCCATTCCCTACATGATCCTGTCCCTCTTTTATAGTGGGTACTTCCAACCTCCCCTCACCCCAAGGATGCCCTCCCATCCATCATCCCTCCTCCCATCCCCCTTCCCCCTATCCTGCTGCAGGTTGAGATATCCCATTTAGTTTGTATGTCATTTTCTCCCTGAACTAAATTCAATGTGAATGTGGTTTTGCCTTTTTAGCCTTCCTTATTCTCCCCCTCTTTTGCAACCACTTCCCCTTGCTTCTTCTGCATGGGATAGTTTACACTACCCTGTCTCTCCCCATCTCCTCTTGCCACTTTCCTCTCTCACCTCATAATTTCATCCGTTGAGTATTCTCCCTTCCCAACAAATTCAACGTATGCCCTCTATCCATATATAACTGTAACCATATACACACACATTCACATATGTATTCACATGACCACACCCCCTTCTTCCATTATTTTCATAGTGAGAAAGATATCATCAGTCACAGTTATTGCTTTTCCATATAAGAATGTAAATAGTTCAACTTTGATAAGTTCCTTTTGATTTCTTTTCCCTGATTACCTTCTCAGGCATCTCTTCCTTCTTGTGTCTGGATGTCAAATTTTCTATTCAATTCTGGTTTTTTCCTCAAGAATGCTTGAAAGTCCTCTATTCCACTGAATGACCATATTTTCCCCTGAAACAAAATACTCAGTTTTGCTGGGTAGGTGACCCTTGGGTTCATTCCCAGTTCTGTTGCCCTCTGGAATATCATATTCCATGCCCTTCAATCCCTCAGTGTAGAAGCTGCCAGGTCCTGGGCTATTCTGATTGTGTTTCCACAATATTGAAATTGTTTCTTCCTGGCTGCTTGTAGTATTTTCTCCTTGATCTGGGGATTCTGGAACCTGGCTATAATATTCCTGGGAGTTTTCTTTTTGGGATCTTTTTCAGGAGGTGATTGGTGGATTCTTTCAACCTCTATTTTGCCCTCTGGATCTAAAACATCAGGGCAGTTTTCCTTGAGAATTTCTTGAAGGGTGATTTCTAGGTTCTTTCTTTGATCATGGCTTTCAGGTAGTCCAATAATTTTTAAATTGTCTCTCCTGGATCTATTTTCCAGGTCAGTGGTTTTTCCCATGAGATATTTCACATTGCCTTCTAATCTTTCATTTGTTTATATCTGCTTAACAGCATCTTGATTTCTCATAAAGTCATTAGCTTCCATTTGCTCCAGTCTACCTCTGAAGGAATGAATCTCCTCAGTGAACTTCTGAGATTCTTTTCCCATCTGGCAAATTCGACTTTTTAAGGCATTCTTCTCCTCATTGCCCTTTTGGGCCTCCATTGCCATTTGAGTTAGTCTATTTTTTAAGGTGTTGTTTTCCTCAGTCAGGCTGTTGACCCTCATTTCATACTTTTCCTGCATCCTTCTCATTTCTCTTTCCAATTTCTCCTCCACTTCTCTTATTTGATTTTTAAAGTCCTTCTTAAGGTCCTCTATGGCCTGCAACCCGCTCATGGTTTCCCCTGGGGCTTTTGGAGCAGGACTTCTGACCTCACAGTCCTTTTCCTGCTCTGTGCTCCCAAAATAGGAGTCTATGGTTGCATTTTTCTGTTTCCTTTGCCTTGGCATGTTGCCGCTTAATTACTTGACTTTTGGGCTTGTTGCCACACTATGGCTTTAAGGCCATATAGAGGAATTTTCGTCCCGAACGTGTGGGGGGGCAACTTCCGTTTCTGGCAAGCTGTAAACCCACCCACGACTTCCACCCTAGATCATAATCCAGATCCAGGGAGGTTAAAGCAAGAGCGATTACTCCCCAAGACTGATTGCTGGATCTCCCTACAAATTTGCAGGCTGGGAGCGGGAGCTGCCTCTGAAAACTACAAAATGGCGTTTGTCCTCAGCGGCTTCTAGCCCACAGGGGAGGGAGCCGACGCATTCCCTAATACCAGTCCCAAAGTCCATAGGACACTAACCTCTTACTTTGTCCTAGGCAAGTCTATGTTGATAATTCTGGAGTCGCCGCAGCTCCTGGTGTTCTGGGGTTCCTCCAGCCGGCTGCTGGCCCTGCCGCCCTGGGGCTAAAACCTCTGCTCATGGAGGCAGAGCCAAGATGGCGGAGTAGAAACAGCACATCCAAGCCACTCTGCCCCCACATCCCCCCCAAACGATGTAAAAGGGGACTCTGAACAACTTCTGGAGCCCAAGCACCCACAGAACGACACAGAGAAGCTAAACTCCCGCTGAGGACAGCCCAGCAGCCCTGCAGGAAGGACGAGCGCAGTGGTTTGGGACCTGGCAGCGTGCAGCGCGCAGAGCGCAGGAGCCAAGCCGAGCAGAGCCCATGTCCGCGTGAAAATACTCCAAGCAGCCAGGAAGAAACAATTCAATATTGTGGAAACACAATCAGAATAGCCCAGGACCTGGCAGCTTCTACAATGAACCCACGGGTCACCTACCCAGCAAAACTGAGTATTTTTTTTCAGGGTAAAATATGGTCATTCAGTGGAATAGAGGACTTTCAAGCATTCTTGAGGAAAAAAACAGAATTGAATAGAAAATTTGACACCCAGACACAAGAAGGAAGAGACGCCTGAGAAGGTAATCAGGGAAAAGAAATCAAAAGGAACTTATCAAAGTTGAACTATTTACATTCCTATATGGAAAGCAATAACTGTGACTGATGATATCTTTCTCACTATGAAAATAATGGAAGAAGGGGGTGTGGTCATATGAATACATATGTGAATGTGTGTGTATATGGTTACAGTTATATATGGATAGAGGGCATAAGTTGAATTTGTTGGGAAGGGAGAATACTCATGGGATGAAATTATGAGGTGAGAGAGGAAAGTGGCAAGAGGAGATGGGGAGAGACAGGGTAGGGTAAACAATCCCATGTAGAAGAAGCAAGGGGAAGTGGTTGCAAAGGAGGGGGAGAATAAGGAAGGCTCAAAAGGCAAAACCACATTCACACTGAATTTGGTTCAGGGAGAAAATGACATACATACTAAATGGGATATCTCAACCTGCAGCAGGATAGGGGGAAGGGGGATGGGAGGAGGGATGATGGATGGGAGGGCATCCTTGGGGTGAGGGGAGGTTGGAAGTACCTACTATAAAAGAGGGACAGGATCATGTAGGGAATGGACCAGGTTGGGGGGTGGGATGAGTGGGAGGGAATTATAAGCAGCCTTGTACAATGATAATGTTTTGCATAGCTAGACATGTACAACATATACTGAATTACTTATCTCCCAAGAAGGAATGGGTGACAAGGGAGGAAGGAAATGGATCTGAAATTTGAAGTCATAACATTAAATGTTTCAAATATATATAAATACTAATATTAATACTCTTTTGCTTGTAATAGGGAGATAAGATGTGCAGGCATTGGGACACAAAGATTCACCTTCCTCTAATGGAAAAGTCAAAGGGGGTATGGGAGAAGGTATGGGAGAGAGCAGATTGGAGGAAGCGATATCTTGTGGGATTACTGTTCTGGGAGGTTGGGTAGGGGAATAAAGAGGGGAAAATGATTGTAACTCAAAATCTGGCGGAAATGAATGATGTAAAACAGCAGTTAATAAAGCATTTGTTAAAAAAAAAAAACAAAAAAAAAAAACCTCTGCTCATGCGGACCTGGGCTCGCTCGGCTACTGCGCTCTGCGCGCTGCATGCTGCCACGTCCCAGACCGCTGCGCTGGTCCTTCCTGCAGGGCTGCTGGGCTGTCCTCAGCGGGAGGTTAGCTTCTCTGTGTTGTTCTGTGGCTGCTGGGGCTCCAGACGTTGTTCAGAGTCCCCTTTTACATAGTTTGCGGGGAATCTGGCAGCCTCAGATACTTACTAGCTATGTAACCCTGGGCAAATCACTTAGCCTCACTTTTCCTTAATCCACCAGAAAAGAAATAGGCAAACTTTTTCAGTACCTTTGCCAAGAAAACCCTCATAATGGGCTCACAACTAAACGACTGAGTAACACCATTCCTCCTTTTTAGCATTCACATAGGACTTTAAGCTTTAAATCATTTTGCCCATGTGTAACCTATATCAGATTGCTTGCTGTCTTGGGGAGGGGAATGGAAGGAGAGAAGGAAAAAATTGGAACTCAAAATCTTATAAAAATCAAGACTGAAAATTATCTTTATATGTAATTGGAAAAATGCTATTAAAGGCTTAAATCATTTTATATGTTTTATTTTATTTGAGCCTTAATACAACTATGCAAGGTTGCTGATACTATCTTCCCGTTTCATATATGAGGAGACTGAGGTTTAGGTGTTTAGAGTTTAAGTGGTTTGCCCAAGGTGTCATAATGATGTCAGAGGTGGAATTTGAACTCAGATTCTTCTGACTCCAAATGCTACACTCCACCAACTATACAAGAAAAGCAAGTAAGGCCCAGATAGGCTAAGTAATTTGTCCAAGTTCTGCAGGTAGCCAGTATTCAAACACTGGCCTTTAAACTCCAAATCCAGAGTGTATTGTTTTTGTTCTGTCTTCTTCAGACACCCAGAACCAAGAGCAGGGAATGGCCATATCAGTGTTTTCTCACACACTTGGGAGTATACAAAGATTTCAACATTCAGTCTCCAACATCAAGCTCAAAGGGCTTACCAACAGGTAATAAATTTCCATTGTATGTAACCTTAGCCAGTCTCCTCCCACTGATGTTCAATTGAGGCTATAATATTTTATGTAACATACAATAATCATAACAATATAACAATGTATAATATAATAAATTATATTATTATAAAGAAACTTCTATTTATTATAAGTACTAAACAGCTGAGGTTGTGAGGGGTTGTGACTTTCCCAGAGTCACAGAGTTGGCAAGTGCCCAAGACTGGATTTGGTCTTCCTGATGCCAATTCTAGCCTTCTAACCATTGTGCCACATAATCAGGAAAGATATTTCTCAAAAATCTCCTAATCACTATATCTAGTGCCCTTCTTTTTCAATTCCTATACCTCTTGAATCCTGTCTAGCATTTGAGATTGTTGACTACCCTCCCCTATTAGATAATGTTTCCTCTCTAGGTTTCAGAGATACCAGTGTCTCCTGATTTTCTGCCTCTTCCTTCTTTGTCTCCTAGTTCCTTCTCCTCTTCCCAACCACTGGATGTGGGTGTCTCCCCAATATCTGTCTTAGTCCTCACGTTTTACTGTTCCACCTTCCCTTACTTGGTAATTTCCTTAAGTAACACAATTTCATGTACTGCTTTTCGTCCAGGAACTTCAGATCTATAAACACCAACCTCTGATTTCTGATATTAGTTTTCCCATCTCAAAATACTCAACAGAAGGGTGGCTAGATGGCAAGTGAATAGAGCACAAGCCCTGGAGTCAGGAGGACCTGATTACAAATCCAGCCTCAGATACTTAACACTTACTAGCCGAGTGACCTTGGGCAAGTCACTTAACTCCAATTGTCTTGCTCTCTCCCCTCCAAAAAAATACTCAGCAGATAGTTTTATCACCATGGCCCACTAACAGGTAAAACTTTACATGTCCACAAATTTCATTATCTCTTCATCTTACTATACCTGCTTATCTTGCATAATAATGACAAAACAATAACTTTAAAAAGCAGAAGTTACTATTCACCTAATGTATCATTCAGAACTGTAGAAGAAGCTTTGAATCTTTGTACCATTCATCTTTAACAACAAACCAATTAAACCCTTCAACATGTCTCTTACCTGTCCTCTTTGTTATATTGCCACTTCTGCCAACATGGTTTAATTCTTCATTGTCTCCTGCCTGAGCTAATGTATAGTTTCCTGACATATCTTTGTGTTTCCCTCTTTTTTCATGTTTCCATTCTATTCTTTATACTGCAATCACACCAGTTTTTCTACACAAATCTGTGTAAAAAGGTATGTTAATGCCACTCAGATTCTTTGGTGGATCCCTTCTTGTTTAGATCTGTGTTTTCATCTGATCTAAGGGACTCTAGCCTTGAAAAATCCTTTCAACAATGCTGGTTGGTCATCCTCTAGCAATGAGAAGTAAACTATGTTGTTTATGTTCACAAAGCCTTGAGTCTATTTCAGGACTTGAGTACATGTCCATCTGATCCTGAAGCTAGTGTTCCATTATTCCAAGTTGTGTCTCACCACAAATTAGATATTTGAGTTGACCGCATGGAAAAAAAAAATATCACAGGGAAAACATGCAGTTTATAATTGCTGAGCCTTAGAGCCATGACAAGTAAATACTGAATTCAGAAAAAAAGTTATAACTCATTTACATGGAATTAAAATCCTCTGCAATCATATACAATGCTACACCCTAGACTTAGCTCATGCATCTTCCTTCTGTGTCTTCTCCACTTTATGAAACTTGGACTTGATGTCCATTGAGCATGCTCTGTGGATTTCCAGCTTCCTACCTTTGATTGTGTCTTCCTCTGTGTTCACAGTGCTCATCTGAAATTCCACCACATCACTAATACATGCATTCTATTATATTGTGTGTTATGATTTTCTGTGTGTATGTCAAATCCCCTATTATACCATAACCTCCTTGAGATCAGGGACCACATCTTTTGGCACATTGTGCCACTTATTCCTCCTCCATCACCTCAAACTCTTCTCTAACACTAACACCTTCTAAATATATATATATATATATATATATATATATAGAGAGAGAGAGAGAGAGAGAGAGAGAGAGAGAGAGTTCTCTTTTTCATTCCAGATGATATTTTTCCCAGTTGAATCTCCTACCAGTGCTCTTAACTAGTATTAGGCAAGTAATATGTACCTAATAATGTATTATCAGCTAATAATAATTAATTATAACTCATTAATCATAATTAATATTAATCTCAGATGATTGCCCCAAATCGCACAGCTAGTTAGGGGCAGAAATAGTACTAAAATTCAGATCATCTGATTCCAGGTCCAAAGCTTTTCTACATTTTCAGTTGACTAAAAAATAATTTACAAATTCATAGACTTGCAACCAGAAGGGAACTTTGAGGCCATCTAGTTCAACTGTAGAAGAGCTGTTCCACAGAGAAGTTACTTAACTTATGCTAGGTCGTAAGTGGCGATGTTGGATTTCAAACCCACGTTCTCTGATTTCAAATTTAGTATTTTTTTTACTATGTTGTGCTGCCTACTAGATTTAGAGTCAGATGAATATCAGAGATATTAGCAAGCCATTAGGTGGTTTTGTATATAGAGCGATGACCTTGAAGTCAGGAAGACCTGAGTTAAAATTAAGACTGACACTTATAAGTTATTTAATCATTTTCTGCCTCAGTTCACTGATCTATAAAATGGAGAAATAATAGCACCTACCTTTCAGGGTTAAATGTTGTGAATATCAAGTGACATATTACATGTAAAGAAAGCCCTTAGCAAATCTTAAAAACATTGTACGTGCTAGTTATTACTTTTATGAATTCACTCATTCTCATCAAAAAAGGGAAAGGAAGAGTGAAAACAGAAAAAGAGGGCTATAGAAACAAAAGATATGGAGAGCTCAATTATGAAGGCACATATCTTTTATAGAAGAACATGAAGGAGTCCTAAGGAGAAAGGAACGGATAAATCAGTTCTTTGGAATGTCTTTATTTAGCATCTGTTATCTGATGAGTACTGTGTAAAGCTCTCTCTCAGATATAAGAGGTACATACATAATTGCATTTGAATATTGATTTTCATAGTTAATAGTAGAGGGAAAGAAGCAAAGGCAAGTTTAGTCTTAGAAGCCTTTCTTCGTGGAGGTAGTAGAACTGGAGTTGGGCATTGAAGGACCTGGAGTAGAGAGAGGGGGAGGAAGAAGAGCAGGAGGAAGAGAATAGCAAGAGGATAGAGTAATGTAAAAAGAATTTTAATTTCATGTGATATGACCTGAGTTCCAGTCCTGGCGATGTTGGATTTCAAACCCACGTTCTCTGATTTCAAATTTAGTATTTTTTTTACTATGTTGTGCTGCCTACTAGATTTAGAGTCAGATGAATATCAGAGATATTAGCAAGCCATTAGGTGGTTTTGTATATAGAGCGATGACCTTGAAGTCAGGAAGACCTGAGTTAAAATTAAGACTGACACTTATAAGTTATTTAATCATTTTCTGCCTCAGTTCACTGATCTATAAAATGGAGAAATAATAGCACCTACCTTTCAGGGTTAAATGTTGTGAATATCAAGTGACATATTACATGTAAAGAAAGCCCTTAGCAAATCTTAAAAACATTGTACGTGCTAGTTATTACTTTTATGAATTCACTCATTCTCATCAAAAAAGGGAAAGGAAGAGTGAAAACAGAAAAAGAGGGCTATAGAAACAAAAGATATGGAGAGCTCAATTATGAAGGCACATATCTTTTATAGAAGAACATGAAGGAGTCCTAAGGAGAAAGGAACGGATAAATCAGTTCTTTGGAATGTCTTTATTTAGCATCTGTTATCTGATGAGTACTGTGTAAAGCTCTCTCTCAGATATAAGAGGTACATACATAATTGCATTTGAATATTGATTTTCATAGTTAATAGTAGAGGGAAAGAAGCAAAGGCAAGTTTAGTCTTAGAAGCCTTTCTTCGTGGAGGTAGTAGAACTGGAGTTGGGCATTGAAGGACCTGGAGTAGAGAGAGGGGGAGGAAGAAGAGCAGGAGGAAGAGAATAGCAAGAGGATAGAGTAATGTAAAAAGAATTTTAATTTCATGTGATATGACCTGAGTTCCAGTCCTGGCTCACCTGCTTATAATTCCAGAGACCTCTTCTTGATAGCGCTCTCATCTCCCTGTAAACCTCACTTATTTATCTCTAAAATAAAAGTTTGACTAGAAAATCTCTAAGGTTCCTTACAGCTCTAGATCTTTTGTTCCACTATGTTTGTCTTTAGATGTTACCAAGAATCCAAACCAAAAATTATTTCCTTTCCAATCACTTTCCAACTTCTATCCCATTTCCCAAAGCTTCATTTTCCATGCCCCTCACTCACCCAGGTTGTGCAATACACAGAGTTCTAGTCACAACTGGAACCTACCACTGAATTTTAAGGAGATGGCAAGGACCTTTGCCAAGATCCCCTACAACTTGGAGGATTTATCTCTCCTAGATATTTCCCTGTACTTTTTATTTTCCCACTGTCCCAGGAGGGCACTTAGGCCTGCTAGATTTCCCAGAGGATGAGAGGGAAGGAATGAGAATAGAAATGGTTGGACAGGATGATGTTGAGAACATATTTGTACATAGCTTATTACTTCTTGTTTCCCTAACAAATTGATTGTCAGTATTTATGACTGTTATTATTTAGTGTGAAGGGTCTGGAAAATACCCCTATATTCCCCAAATTCTTCACATGCCATTCTAACAATTATTTTTCCATTATATTCACAAACAGCAGTTTGTTTAGACATTTCATCTACTTTGTTTCCAATTCTCTGCTACCTATATAAGTGCCACTATGAAAATTTTTGCTCTTCAGTATTGAATTCTATGCCTAGCAATAGTAACTCAGAGTCAAGGGGTATGGGCATTTTAGTTATGCTTATCATGATTTCAGATTGTTAACCAAAAAAGATTGCATCAACTGAAAACTCTCCCAATACTACATTAGTGAGTGTATCTATCAGCCCTCCATATATCATTGTTGCAAATTTAAATGGGTGTAGTAAAACCTTAATGGTTCCAATTTTCATGTTGCTGGTTATTTATGACCAAAGAGATCTTTTAGATGATTATTAAATTTTTCCAACTTTTCTTTAGAGAATTATTTGTTAATATCTATTAGGGAATGAATTTTATTTTACATTTGACTAGTATGATATCTCAACAATGAGATGTTAGAAAAACTAGGGCAGGTGAAAAAGAAAAGATCCCTGAAGAAGGTCCTGGGAAGAAGATTGATGTAATGAAATTAGGCCTGGAATAGAAGTCAAGATGCTTAAGTTTTGGGTTAAAATAATGGTGTTGACACTTACTGATTGGTTGACCTCAGAGGCATCATGGTGTAGTGAAAATAATGATTGATTTGAATTTAGAGAACCTCGGTACAAATCCCAACTTTGTTACTAAAAAATAATTCCCCTAAAGCTGGGAATTTATCCTGTTCTTGAATGATGGATATGAATTAGATATGCATAAATGATAGAGGCTGGCACTCCAGGAAGTAGTTCAAAAGACTGGGAATGTTGGCTCATGGGACACCAACAAATATTGATATAAGGTCCATAAAAGACTTTTACCCCAATAACTCTATGTTGTAAGCAATATAAGTAGATGAAGACTGTATTGTTGTAAGGAATACAACTAGATGAAGACACTTGAATACTTAGGGCATGTATCTAGGATGACATGAGTAAATGTCAGAGTCAAAACATACCAAAATGCTGCTTTTTTAGACATATGATTGAAGAATCTGATGTATAGGTAGAAGAGACTATTCACAGATAGTTTCTCAGAAGTGTGGAGAAAAAAGATGTCAAATGAAGAAATCTAGTATAGAAGAATCACAGTATAATAGTATTGCAAATTTTGAAGGAATGTTTGAACCTCTCTTCTAACCCTAAACATTAATACTACAGTCAGTAAACAGGCATCCAATATTTTCTTAAATCCTGTCACTGTTGAGAACATATTTGCACATAGCTTATTACTTCTTGTTTTCCTAACAAATTGATTAAGTCAGTGTTTATAGCTGTTAGGATCCCACTATTTTCCAAAGTATACCATCTTACTCTAGAATAATTCCAATTGCTAAAAATTGTTTTTACCTTTAAATTTTGGTGACATGAATGCATCAAAGTTCTCTCTTCCCATTTCCCTACTTAATTTGGGTAACAATTTCAGTAAATTACAAAGCTTATTTGATGACCCTAAAGGTTTATCTTTTCCCCCAAAGTAAGAAAAGGTTCATCTTTTAATACTAATATTCTTAGTGTTATTTTTAAATAACTGGGCATCATGGAGCACTCTAGTCTCAGAAATATATCACACTAAAATATAATGAAGATGTACATGATAGATGTAAACATGCTATAACACATAACAAGTGAAGACCTGAAAATGAACTATAATAAATGATGATATTAAAGTATGTATGATAAAAAGATGGGTTACTTATGTGGGAAGAAGAAAGGATAACAAATGTTTACTGTACTGAAATCTTTAGTATGTCAGAAGAGAAGGAGACAATCCTCCTAGCTTATGGGGTAGACCTGTTGAGGCAAAATTTATGGAAAACACAGAGAAAGGGATCCATAGAATGGCCACGTTGCAGTCTCCATCAGTGGAGAGAACATCCACAAGAAGGCTTTAATTTGAATATTGTTTTATTCATTTGAGTATCAACACTCTATTAACCATTTATTTTGATCTTTCTAATACAAAAGTATCTTTTTTTAACTGAGAACATAGAAGGAAAGTAAGAATTGGGAGAAGCAAGCAAATGTTTTCAGAAATCATTGTCATATTCAATGCTTTGTGCTATCTTCGATACTTGTCTTTTCACTAAGATAATTAAAAGAAAGTATTTGGGCATTCTCAGCCTTCTCCTATCAGTGCCCATTTTGAACTTTGGTACTCCTGACACTATTATGCCAGTGACCATATTTTGTCAATCACCCCCTCTTTCTTGAGCTCATTTCCATTTTATGTACATATATTCATCCGTCTTTCCCTCTATTTCCAATATAAGATGGTTGGAAAAGTTCCTTGCGCATCCATATTAATTCCTTTAAACAACAATGATGGTTCTTTCTATCTTCAGAACTTTACTTCACGAATTTCATTCTTCCTGGGCTGATGACCTATCCTATCTTAACATATTTTCAACTAGGCTCTACCAAATTCTAGGTTGCTTATCATATCAGCATTGTCCTTTCTTTTCCTATCACAAAATCTAAAATGGAATGTTTATTTCCACCAAATTCCCCATAGCTCCCTTCTAACAACCATTTTAGAAGAAACAGCAGCAGCAGGAGCAGAAGCAATAGCATCAGAAGAAGGAAGAGGAGAAGGAAGGAAGGAAGGAAGGAAGGAAGGAAGGAAGGAAGGAAGGAAGGAAGGAAGGATGGAATGAAGTTTTTATTTACATTGAATGAAATTCCACCTCTCTGAAACTTTTAAGCATTGCTCCTATTTATTCCCTCTGGGGCTAAGTAGAAAAGCAAAACACCTTTTCTGTTAACTAATCTTTTAAACATTAGAAAGCAGTGATTGATTTCCCTAGGTCCCCTTATTTCCCAGGTCAAAGACTCCCAATAAGCATGAAGGTAAGCAGAGACAGGGAATTTGACTTCCTTTGAATACCAGAGCCAACTTAGAAGATTCCTTGGCACTGTGCATATTTCCCTCACTAGAGATATAATAATGTGCTATTGGCACCAGGGGCTAGACAAACAGTATTTGCTGATATTTAAGTCTTCCTAAGGGTATAGTATATCATACTCTCTGAGGAGTTAAGTTCAGCCAGGCACAGCTTTTTGCTTTCTTTTCCCTTGGCCTTTTTTTTTTTCTTTTCTGCCTCCTCCCACCCCCCAGTGACTTGGATTAATTACAAATAATTTATAGTTTTATCCCTTTCCCAGTCTACTGATAGAATCTCCAGTGTGATTGTGCATATGGATTCAGTGCTGCCATCTCTAATTCTAGATCCACCTCCTTCCTTACTCTTGGGATCTCCTCAGGTGAGAAGTATATGCAAACATTTCATCATCCAACCCAATAAGTCTTTCAAATAGATGTCAGAAATGGATAGAAGTGGTACAAGTGGCTCAGCTACTCTGAAAGACTTGCAGGTAACTCTCCATATTTTACTATCCGAGCATGGGTGACAGAAGTTATGGACTATCCTGACTGTAAAAACTGGGAATAGGGAGAGCTGTTATTTCCCAATCCCAAGCAACTTCCCTAAGGGTTGGGATGCAGATGGAGAATCACTGACTCTAAGGGCTTCAGCCACTTTCAACTCCTTTGATAATCCTACAGATTTTGTTTCTAATCACAGTGCAGTAGGATTTCCTTCCATCAGTTGCTGTAGACAGGGCTTATCTTTTGCATACCAGAGAAAACAGAGGGTTGTTTACAGAGGCACCTGGATAATCAAGGACTTTCTCTAGCACCACTTAGTATGGAATTACAATAACTAAGTCTTTTCAGTTAACCAGTGGAAGCTATAAAGCTTTATTTTTAGTGGAGTGGGTGGTGGGGAGGTGGGAACAGGTGAAGGTTTTTCAGTCACTGACCAATTCAATCAATCAATCAATCAATCAATCAAGATTGGTTAAGTGCTCTTTATGGTCCAGGAACCATGCTGAGCACTGGAGATGTAAAGACAAAAGAGAAACAACCCTTTCTTCTAGGAGCTTACATTCTATCAGGTGAGACAGCCTGTACAAAAAACCACACATACAAAGATGTACAAAATAAATACAATTGGAAAGGGGAAGCACTAGAAGCCTGCGTGGGATGGGGTACTTATGGAAAGGCTTCCTGTAGGAGGCAACATTTGAGCTGAATTTGAAAGGAAATTAAGAATTCTCTAAGACATCATGCTGGTGCCAGTAGATGATATTTAGGTGGTATATTGTTATGGTGTATAAAGTATAAAGTTCTCTACATATGTAAATTATGTGATTTGATCCTTACAACAGATTTAGGAGGAAAGCAAAAAAAAAATATTACTAGCCCTCTTTAACAGATGAGGACACTAAGGTTTGGAAAGCTTAAGTGACTTGCACAAGGTCACACATATATTTGAACTCCCAATTCTGATTAGGACTCCTTCCACTATACTATATAATAATCCACATTTACAGTGTGTACACATCAAGTTTTTATGAAGAATTTATTGCATGTCATTTTTTCCGAGTCCGAAGTTGCCTTAGAAGTATTTAGTCCAAGTCTTTTGTTTAACGGAAGGGTAAATTGAATCAAAAGACCACATAAATTCTGTCTTCAAATCCATTGTGCTAAACTTCCAAAATCACTATTACAGGTTTGTAAATACAAAGACAGAGATGAAAAATAGTCTTTGTTCTTCCTGAACTTAAATTCTCTTGGAGAGATACAAAGGGAGGGAGAGAGCCATAAAAAGAGAGATCAGAAAAGGCTTCTCCCAAGATATGGTATGATCGTATATGAGTTCAGCCTTGATGGATCCTAAGGTTTCTAAGAGGTGAGGAGGGATTGCATTATGGGAATAGAGGATGATCTATGGAAAGTCAGTGTGTCGGGTTAGATAACAGCGAGAAAGATAGCTTGGCTGTTAGATGGTGAGCAAGAAAAATTAATGTCGATTTAGTCTGAAAAGGATTCAGATTATGATGGGCTTTACATGCCAAATTCAGGATTCTGGGTTTTGTATAGAATAGATTAGAAATGGGAGTAAAAAAAACAACCAGACAAGGGGATATTACGAATTATAGGAAAAGAGTGGTAAGGAATTGAGCCTTGATGGTAGTATATGTAAATGGAAGGTAGGGAAAAGTTATCTGAAGGAACAAGTGACACATTATTTAATTTTATACACATGAGAATTCTATGAGCTATAGAAACAAAGAATCACAGATCTGGAAGAGACCTCAGAAACTCTCTAGCTCTTGCCTGTAATAGGATTGTCTGACTCCATATCATTAATGAAGGAAGATATTATTTAGATTGTTTGGAATCTTTTCACAACTTCTAGTCATTCCTCACTAGGGAACATCCACACCTCCGATAACAGGTATGTAATATATCAATAGCTATATTTACGTAAGAATTCAAAGTTTATACACTTGTTATATATTGTATTAATCCCCTCAATAATTCTATGAGAGTGGTATTGCAAGGTATTGTTTTCCCTATTTTATTGAGATCACTTAAGTTCAAAAAGGTCAAGCCTCTGTTGACTCTAAGAATGATTTTTTTCCTTTATCAATACTTCAAAAGATTCATGATTCATTAATTTCATTAACATAGCAATGCCTTCATATCTTAGTAAATTTCTGTTGAGTGTGATTTTTATGTAACTAAATAAAATAAAATTGATAATTATTTGATTTTTATTTTATTTTTCTCAAATACATGTAAACTAAAAAAAATGAGTTCTACTTCACTCCTCTCTCAACTTGTTGAGAAGGCAGAAAGTTTGATGTAGATTATACATGTCCAGTCATGCCAAACATTTCCATATCAGCCATGTGCAAAAAAAAGATAAAATAAATCAAGAATAGTAAAGAAAAAAAATAGTATGCTTCAATCTGCATTCAGGCACCCATCAGTTCTTTCTCTGAAGGTGTTTAGCATTTTTTACCATGAGTCCTTCAGAATTATGTAGGATCATTTTACTGCTGAGAATAGCTAAGATATTTACAGTTGGCCATCATAAAATATTGCTGTTACTGTGCACAATGTTTCCTTGGTTCTGCTCATTTCACTTTGCATCAGTTGTTTAAAGTCTTTCTAGGTTCTATTGAAAATATTCTACTCTCTATTTTTTATAGAACAATCATATTCCATCACAATCATATGCCACAATTTGTTCAGCCATTCCCCAGTCAATGGGCATTATCTCAATTTCCAATTCCCCACAGAAAAGCTGCTATAAACATTTTCATACATATAGGTCCTTTTTCCTTTTTGTTTTAATATCCTTTTGGTATGCAGACCTAGTAGTGGTATTGCTGGGTTAAAGGGCATACAGAGTTTTTTGATGTTTTGGGAATGGTTCCAAATTACTTTTTAGAATACTTATATCTAGTCACAATTCCAGCAACAATGCATTAATTCTCTATTTTTCCACATCCATTTCCACATTTGTCATTTTTATTTTCTTTCACATTAAACATCCAATCTGATATGTGCAAGGTGGAACTTTAGAGTTGTTTCATTTTGAACTTCTCTAATCAGTAGTGCCTTTTGTCATGTGACAATAGGTAGGTTTGATTTCTTCTTCTGAAAAGTGCTGTATGAACACTGGGACTTATATCCTGGAACATTTGACTAATTTCTTTACATATTTGAGAAGTAAGGCCTTTATCAGAGACAATTGCAGTAAAAAAAAATGGTTTTCCCAATTTCCTTTTTTCTTTCTCTCCTTGGCTGCACTGGTTTTGTTTGTGTAAAACCTTTTTAATTTGATGTAATTAAAATTTTCCATTTTGCATTCAGTAATACTCTCTTATTGGGTCATAAATTCTTCCATTATCCATAAATGTGATTGGTAAAATATTCCATATTCCCCTATTTTGCTTATGAGATCAGCATTTTTGTCCAAATCACATACCAGTTTTGATCTTATATTGGTATATGATGTTAGATATTGGTCTATATCTTTTTTCTGACAATTGCTTTCAAGTTTTCTCAGCAATTTTTGTCAAATAGTTCTTTCTTGTCAGAAATATTTTGTATCTTTGGACTTGTCAACCACTAGATTACTGAGGTCATTTTACCACTATGTATTGTATACCTAATAAATACCAATGATCCAAGCATCTATTTTTCAGCCAGTACCAGGTCATTTTGATGATTACTGCTTTGTAATACATTTTAAGGTATAGTACTGCTTGTTGCTGCCAGCTCAAAAGTGTGAAGACATTTTAAAATTGATTCCCTTGATCTTCTTGACCTTTTGTTCTTTCAGATGAATTTTGTTTTATTTTGTTTTTCTATCCCTATAAAATAATTTTGGTGATTTCATTGGTATGGCACTGAATAAGTAACAACAAATTTAAGTAGAATTATCATTTTTATTATATTGACTTGGTCTACCCACCAACAATTAATATTTCTCAAATTATTTAGAGTTGACTTTATTTGTGTGAATAATGTTGTAATTGTATTAGTTCCTGAGTTTGTCTTGGTGGTAGTCTCCTGAGAATTTTATATAGTCTACATTTATTTTAAATGTAATTTCTCTTTCTATCTCTTCCTGATGAACTTTATTGTTTACACACACACACACACACACACACACACACACACACACAAACTTACATATATATATAAATGCTGATGATTTATGTGAGTTTATTTTATAAGCTACCACTTGCCGAAGATGTTAACTATTTCAACTAGTATTTTTTTTATTTAGCAGATTCTCTAGGATGCTCTAAGCATACCATCATATCATCTGCAAAAAGTGATAGTTTTGTTTTCTCATTGCCTATTATAATTCGTTCAATTTCTTTTTTCTCTTATTGCTATAGTTAATATTTCTAGTACAATATTGAATAATAAGTGGTGATAATGAATATTCTTGATATTATTGGAAAGACTTCTAATCTCCATCATAGATAGTTTGCTGGTGAATTTGGATAGATATTACTTATAATTATAAGGCAAGTTCCATTTGTTCGTATACTTTGTAGCATTTTAATAGGAATAAGTATTATTTTTGTCAAAAGCTTTTCCTGTGTCTATTGAGATAGTCATATAATATCTGTTGGGTTTGTTATTGACCTAGTCAATTATGCTGATCATTTTTCCAATATCTCAGTACCTCTTTATTCCTGGCATAAATTCCATCTGGTCATAATAGATGATCTTTGTGATATATTGTTGTAATCATCTTTCTAGTATTTTTTTTAATTTCCATCAATATTCATTAGGAAAATGGATCTGTAGTTTCTTTTCTCCATTTTTGCTCCTCCATTTGTGTTGTAAAATGAATTTCGAAGGATTTTTTTGCCTATATTTTTAAAAACAGTTTTTATGGTATTGGAATTCATTGTTCTCTAAATGCTTTGTAGCATTCACTTGTGCCATCTGGTCCTCTTTTGTTTTGTTTTTTTGTACTCATTTTTGGTGTATTTTTTTTTCTAAGATTGGTTTTAGTCTATTAACTCTTCTGTTAATCTAGGCAATTTATATTTTTGTAAGTATTCACCCATTTCACTTTATATTATCAACTTTCTTAGCAAATAATATGACAAAAGAGCTCTTGCTAATTACTTTGATTTCATTTTCATTGGTGATAATTTCACTCTTCATTTTTGATAATGGTAATTTGATTTTTTTCTTTTGATTTATCAAATTAACCAGGGGTTTATTTTATTGATTGTTTTAATCAAACCAGCTCCTAGTTTTATTTATTAGTTTAATGGTTTTCTTTCAGTATTATTAATCTCTCCTCATATTCTCAGGATTTTAAATTTGGTGTTTAATTAGATATTTTTAATTTGATCTTTTTTCTATTTTTTTTTAGTTGCATGCCTAATTCTTAGATTTACTCTTTCTGTATTTTAATACTGTAAGCATTTAATGATATATGATTTGTCCTACTTACTGCTTTGGTTGTATCCCTTAAATTTTGGTATGTTTTCTCATTGTTGATATACTTTTTAATAGAATTGTTTATTATTTCTCTGATTTGTTCTTTGGCCTACTCACACGTTAGGATTATATTATTGTTTCCAATTAATGTTCAATCTATGTTCCCAAAGCTCTTTTTTAAATTTTTTTTTTACTTTATTATGGTCATACAAGTGTACATTTAAACTTTCTGCTTTTATTCAATTATTTATGAGGATTTTATGTCCTAATTTTGTGGCTCATTCATTTCAGTCAAGTCCAATTCATTGTGACACCATTTGGAATTTTAGGGCAAATAATGCTGGCATGGATTACCATTTCCTTCTCTGGCTCATTTTAAAGATGAGGAAACTGAGGCAAACAAGGATAAGTGATTTGAACAGAGTCATGCAGCTAAGTATCTGAAGTTTTTTATTTGAACTCATGTCTTCCTGACTCCTCACCCAGAGCTCTATCCTCCATACTGTCTAGTTGTACATTAATACCTTAATATGTGGTCAATTTTTTTGGAGGTGCCATGTACAACTGAGAAAAAGCACACTTCTATTCCCATTTAGTTTTCTCCAGAGTTCTAACATATCTATCTTTTCTAAATTCTATTCATTTTTAACTACTTTCTTATTTATTTTATGGTTAGGTTTATTTGTTTCTGAGAAGGAAAGGTTGAGGTCCCCCACTAGTATAATTTTATTGTCTATTTTCTCTTGTAACTTATTTAAATTTTCTTTTATGAACTTAGAAGTTATGCCACTTTGTTCATATTGCCTATCACAAATTTTAGCAGAATGTAATTTATTTCCCTATCTTTCTTTCTTGCCTTTGTTTTATCTAAGATCATGATTGCTATTGCTGTTTTTTTTTTTTTAATCTCAAGTGAAGCAAATATATTATGCTCCAGGGCCCTAATTTTACTCTGTGTCTTTCTGTTTCAAGTGCTTTTTCTGGCAAGTATCACATTATTGCTTCTGATTTTTAATGCCTTCTGCTACCTGCTTCCATTTTATGGGTGAATTCATCCTATTCATATTCACAATTATGCTTATGAACTGTGTATTTCCCTCCATCCTATTTT
>WOXC01009409.1:0-120000 GCA_011680675.1 Gymnobelideus leadbeateri
TTTTAAACAAATGCTTTATTAACTTCTGTTTTACATCATTCATTTCTGCCAGATTTTGAGTTGCAATCATTTCCCCCCCATTATTCCCCTACCCAACCTCCCAGAATAGCAGTCCCACAAGATATCGCTTCCTCCAATCTGCTCTCTCCCATATCTTCTCCCATACCCCCTTCAACTTTTCCATTAGAGGAAGGTGAATCTTTGTGTCCTAATGCCTGACATCTTATCTCCCTATTACAAGCAAAAGAGTATTAATAGTAGTATTTATATATATTTGAAACATTTAATGTTAAGACCTTGAATTTCAGATCCATTTTCTTCCTCCTTGTCACCCATTCCCTCTGGGGAGATAAGTAATTCAGTGTATGTTGTACATGTCTAGCTATGCAAAACATTATCATAGTAGATATATTGTACAAGGCTGCTTATAGTTCCCTCCCACTCATCCCACCCCCCACCTGGTCCATTCCCTACATGATCCTGTCCCTCTTCTATAGTGGGTACTTCCAACCTCCCCTCACCCCAAGGATGCCTCCCATCCATCATCCCTCCTCTCATTCCCCCTTCCCCCTATCCTGCTGCAGGTTGAGATATCCCATTTAGTATGTATGTCATTTTCTCCCTGAACCAAATTCAATGTGAATGTGGTTTTGCCTTTTTAGCCTTCTTTATTCTCCCCCTCCTTTGCAACCACTTCCCCTACATGAGATGGTTTACCCTACCATGTCTCTCCCCATCTCCTCTTGCCACTTTCCTCTCTCACCTCATAATTTCATCCCTTGAGTATTCTCCCTTCCCAACAAATTCAACTTATGCCCTCTATCCATATATAGCTGTAACCATATACACACACATTCACATATGTATTCATATGACCACACCCCCTTCTTCCATTATTTTCATAGTGAGAAAGATATCATCAGTCACAGTTATTGCTTTTCCATATAGGAATGTAAATAGTTTAACTTTGATAAGTTCCTTTTGATTTCTTTTCCCTGATTACCTTCTCAGGCGTCTCTTCCTTCTTGTGTCTGGGTGTCAAATTTTCTATTCAATTCTGGTTTTTTCCTCAAGAATGCTTGAAAGTCCTCTATTCCACTGAATGACCATATTTTCCCCTGAAACAAAATACTCAGTTTTGCTGGGTAGGTGACCCTTGGGTTCATTCCAGTTCTTTTGCCCTCTGGAATATCATATTCCATGCCCTTCGATCCCTCAGTGTAGAAGCTGCCAGGTCCTGGGATATTCTGATTGTGTTTCCACAATATTGAAATTGTTTCTTCCTGGCTGCTTGGAGTATTTTCTCCTTGATCTGGGGATTCTGGAACCTGGCTATAATATTCCTGGGAGTTTTCTTTTGGGATCTTTTTCAGGAGGTGATCTGTGGATTCTTTCAACCTCTATTTTGCCCTCTGGATCTAAAACATCAGGGCAGTTTTCTTGAGAATTTCTTGAAGGGTGATTTCTAGGTTCTTTCTTTGATCATGGCTTTCAGGCAGTCCAACAATTTTTAAATTGTCTCTCCTGGATACAATGCCAGGTCAGTGGTTTTTCCCATGAGATATTTCACATTGCCTTCTAATCTTTTCGTTTGTTGGATCTGCTTAACAGCATCTTGATTTCTCATAAAGTCACTAGCTTCCATTTGCTCCAGTCTAACTCTGAGAATGAATCTCCTCAGTGAACTTTTTGAGATTCTTTTTCCATCTGGCAAATTCGACTTTTTAAGGCATTCTTCTCCTCATTGCCCTTTTGGGCCTCCTTTGCCATTTGAGCTAGTCTATTTTTTAAGGTGTTGTTTTCCTCAGTCAGGCTGTTGACCCTCATTTCATACTTTTCCTGCATCCTTCTCATTTCTCTTTCTAATTTTTCCTCCACTTCTCTTATTTGATTTTTAAAGTCCTTCTTAAGGTCCTCTATGGCCTGCAACCCGCTCATGTTTTCCCCTGGGGCTTTTGGAGCAGGACTTCTGACCTCACAGTCCTTTTCCTGCTCTATGCCCCCAAAATAGGAGTCTAGGGTTGCATTTTTCTGTTTCCTTTGCCTTGGCATGTTGCCACTTAATTACTTGACTTTTGGGCTTGTTGCCACACTATGGCTTTAAGGCCAGCTAGAGGAATTTTCGTCCCGAACGTGTGGGGGGCAACTTCCGTTTCTGGCAAGCTGTAAACCCACCCACGACTTCCACCCTAGATCACAATCCAGATCCAGGGAGGTTAAAGCAAGAGCGATTACCCCCCAAGACTGATCGCTGGATCTCCCCACGATTTGTAGGCTGGGAGCTGGAAATGCCTCTGAAAACTACACAGTGGCGTGTCTCCTCAGCAGCTTCTAGCCCCCAGGGGAGGGAGCTGACGCATTCCCAAATACAGGTCCCAAAGTCCATAGGACACTAACCTCTTACTTTGTCCTAGGCAAGTCTATGTTGATAATTCTGGCGTCTCCACAGTTCCTGGTGTTCTGGGGTTCCTCCAGCTGGCTGCTGGCCCTGCCGCCCTGGGGCTGAAACCTCGGCTCACGTGGACCTGGGCTCAGCTCGGCTCCTGCGCTCTGCGCGCTGCAGGCTCCCAGACCACTGCGCTGGTCCTTCCTGCAGGGTGCTGGGCTGTCCTCAGCGGGAGGTTAGCTTCTCTGTGTCTTTCTGTGGGTGCTGGGGCTCCAGAAGATTTTCAGAGTCCTTTTTTACATAGTTTGTGGAGAATCTGGGGGCAGAGAGGCTTGGATGAGCTGTTTCTACTCCGCCATCTTGGCTCCGCCCCGATTTAGTCTGTTTTTTAAGGTGTTATTTTCCTCAGTCAGGCTGTTGACTCTCATTTCATACTTTTCTTGCATCTTTCTCATTTCTCTTCCCAATTTTTCCTCCACTACTCTTATCTGCTTCTTAAGGTCCTCTATGGCCTGTAACCAGCTCGTATTTTCATTTGGGGCTTTTGGTGCAGGAGTCCTGACCTCCCAGTCCTCCTCCTGTTCCATGTTTTGGTCCTCTTTGCCCCCCAAATAGGAGTCTAATGTTGCATTTTCTGTTTATTTTGTTTCCTTTGCCCAGGCATGTTGCCACTCAATTACTTGACTTTTGGGCTTGTTGCCACAGTAGGACTCTGCCACCAGCCAGGGGAGCTTCAATCCCAAATGCTGGCATTTTCTCAGATGCCTGAGGTATTAGTTGGGTGCTCTCTCTGAAGTCTCCACACACTCTGGCAAGCTGGTCACACACCCCAAGACCTCCATCCCAGATTGCAATCCAGATCCAACAAGGTTAAGGCAAGAGCGATACCCCCCCCCCAAGACTGATCGCCATGCCCCCCTACAGTCCAAAGGCCCAAAGCTTAAACTGCCGCGTAACTGCTGCACTGAAGTGTCTCAGCAGTTTTTATCCTCAGGGAAAGAGGCCTACAAGCTCCCAAGTACTGATCCCAAATTCCATAGGGCACTGACCTCTCACTTTGTCCCTGGCATCTATGTGTTGATAATTCTGGAAATGCCACAGCTGCTGGTATTCTGGAGTCCCTCCAGCTGGTTGCTGGTCTGGCCACCCTGGGGCTAAAACCTTTGACTCACATGGCCCTGTGCTTGGCTCCCAGAGCCCTGAGCTTGCCACTCCCTGCCAGGCTGCCCACTGTCCTCAGTGGGAGGTTAGCTTCTCTGTGTCACTTTGTGGGTTCTGTAGCTCCAGAGTTTGTTCAGAGTCCCCATTTATATGTATTGGAAGTGGAGTGGGCAGGAGCGCCACGGAAGTGCTGTTTCTACTCTGTCATCTTGACTCCGCCCCAAAAGTCCAATTTCTCTATGGCATTCTCCCCCTACCCCAGATCTATGATGTCATCCATGAAGGTAAGTTCTATTGTGGAAAATTCTTTCACAGAGGCAGAATAGCAACATATCTACAATGTATAGTCTTAGTTGTCTGGGAGCATGGAGAATATGAGTAACCTGCTAATGGTTACACAGATAAGAGGAGTCAGGGTCAGAATTTAAACCTAGGATTCCCTAACTTCAAGGTTGGCCCTCTTTCCACTATGCCTAGGAGCCTCTCAAATGCCATCCTATAATGAAAAAATTGCATGGCTCTTCTCTTCTAGCTAAATTACCATTTTGTGATCTCCTGCCTCTACACATTTTTTTTTTATTTTTTTTTTTTTATTTTTAAAAATATATTTATTTTATTTTATTTTTTTTTTTTTAAACAAATACTTTATTAACTTCTGTTTTACATCATTCATTTCCGCCAGATTTTGAGTTACAATCATTTACCCCCCATTATTCCCCTACCCAACCTCCCAGAATAGCAGTCCCACAGGATATCGCTTCCTCCAATCTGCTCTCTCCCATACCTTCTCCCATACCCCCATCGACTTTTCCATTAGAGGAAGATAAATCTTTGTGTCCCAATGCCTGCACATCTTATCTCCCAATTATAGGCAAAAGAGTATTAATAATAGTATTTATATATATATTTGAAACATTTAATGTTACGACCTTGAATTTCAGATCCATTTCCTTCCTCCCTTGCCACCCATTCCTTCTTTGGATATAAGTAATTCAGTATATGTTGTACATGTCTAGCTATGCAAAACATTATCATAGTAGATATATTGTGCAAGGCTGCTTATAATTCCCTCCCACTGATCCCACCCCCCACCTGGTCCATTCCCTACATGATCCTGACCCTCTTCTATAGTGGGTACTTCCAACCTCCCCTCACCCCAAGGATGCCCTCCCATCCATCATCTCTCCTCTCATCCCCCTTCCCCCTATCCTGCTGCAGGTTGAGATATCCCATTTAGTATGTATGTCATTTTCTACCTGAACCAAATTCAATGTGAATGTGGTTTTGCCTTTTTAGCCTTCCTTATTCTCCCCTCCTTTGCACCCACTTCCCCTACATGAGATAGTTTACCCCACCATGTCTCTCCCCATCTCCTCTTGCCACTTTCCTCTCTCACCTCATAATTTCATCCCTTGAGTACTCTCCCTTCCCAACAATATCAACCTATGCCCTCTATCCATATATAACTGTAACCATATACACACACATTCACATATGTATTCGTATGACCACACCCCCTTCTTCCATTATTTTCATAGTGGGAAAGATATCATCAGTCACAGATATTGCTTTTCCATATAGGAATGTAAATAGTTCAACTTTGATAAGTTCCTTTTGATTTCTTTTCCCTAATTACCTTCTCAGGCATCTCTTACTTCTTGTGGATGTCAAATTTTCTATTCAACTCTGGTTTTTTCCTCAAGAATGCTTGAAAGTCCTCTATTGCACTGAATTACCATATTTTCCCCTGAAACAAAATACTCAGTTTTGCTGGGTAGGTGACCCTTGGGTTCATTCCCAGTTCTTTTGCCCTCTGGAATATCATATTCCATGCCCTTCAATCCCTCAGTGTAGAAGCTGCCAGGTCCTGGGCTATTCTGATTGTGTTTCCACAATATTGAAATTGTTTCTTCCTGGCTGCTTGTAGTATTTTCTCCTTGATCTGGGGATTCTGGAATCTGGCTATAATATTCCTGGGAGTTTTCTTTTTGGGATCTTTTTCAGGAGGTGATCTGTGGATTCTTTCAACCTCTATTTTGCCCTCTGGATCTAAAACATCAGGGCAATTTTCCTTGAGAATTTCTTGAAGGGTGATTTCTAGGTTCTTTCTTTGATCATGGCTTTCAGGTAGTCCAATAATTTTTAAATTGTCTCTCCTGGATCTATTTTCCAGGTCAGTGGTTTTTCCCATGAGATATTTCACATTGCCTTCTAATCTTTCATTTGTTTGGATCTGCTTAACAGCATCTTGATTTCTCATAAAGTCATTAGCTTCCATTTGCTCCAGTCTAACTCTGAAGATGAATCTCCTCAGTGAACTTTTGAGATTCTTTTTCCATCTGGCAAATTCGACTTTTTAAGGCATTCTTCTCCTCATTGCCCTTTTGGGCCTCCTTTGCCATTTGAGCTAGTCTATTTTTTAAGGTGTTGTTTTCCTCAGTCAGGCTGTTGACCCTCATTTCATACTTTTCCTGCATCCTTCTCATTTCTCTTTCTAATTTTTCCTCCACTTCTCTTATTTGATTTTTAAAGTCCTTCTTAAGGTCCTCTATGGCCTGCAACCCGCTCATGTTTTCCCCTGGGGCTTTTGGAGCAGGACTTCTGACCTCACAGTCCTTTTCCCGCTCTATGCCCCCAAAATAGGAGTCTAGGGTTGCATTTTTCTGTTTCCTTTGCCTTGGCATGTTGCCACTTAATTGCTTGACTTTTGGGCTTGTTGCCACACTATGGCTTTAAGGCCAGATAGAGGAATTTTCGTCCCGAACGTGTGGGGGGCAACTTCCGTTTCTGGCAAGCTGTAAACCCACCCACAACTTCCACCCTAGATCACAATCCAGATCCAGGGAGGTTAAAGCAAGAGCGATTACCCCCCAAGACTGATCGCTGGATCTCCCCACGATTTGTAGGCTGGGAGCCGGAAATGCCTCTGAAAACTACAGTGGCCTGTCTCCTCAGCAGCTTCTAGCCCCCAGGGGAGGGAGCTGACGCATTCCCCAAATACAGGTCCCAAAGTCCATAGGACACTAACCTCTTACTTTGTCCTAGGCAAGTCTATGTTGATAATTCTGTCTCCACAGTTCCTGGTGTTCTGGGGTTCCTCCAGCCGGCTGCTGGCCCTGCCGCCCTGGGGCTAAAACCTCGGCTCACGTGGACCTGGGCTCGGCTCGGCTCCTGGCTCTGCGCGCTGCCGGCTCCCAGACCACTGCGCTGGTCCTTCCTGCAGGGTGCTGGGCTGTCCTCAGCGGGAGGTTAGCTTCTCTGTGTCGTTCTGTGGGTGCTGGGGCTCCAGAAGATTTTCAGAGTCCTTTTTTACATCGTTTGTGGAGAATCTGGGGGCAGAGAGGCTTGGAAGAGCTGTTTCTACTCCGCCATCTTGGCTCCGCCCCCCTGCCTCTACACATTTAATCAGGCTTTCCCACAGGGCAGGGATGCAGTCCTTCATCTCAACCTGTTGAAATTTTTCTCTTCTTAAAAGAGTCAGCTTCAGGGCAGCTAGTGGCACAATGAATAGAACACTGGCCCTGGAATCAGGAGGATCTGAGTTTAAATCTGATCTCAGAACCTTAACACTCACTAGCCATGTGACCTTGGACAAGTCATTTAACCCCAATCGCTCTGTCTTCCCCCCTCCAAAAAGCAAAAAAAAAAAAAAAAGTCAGCTTAAGTGATAGTCTATCCATGAGGTTTCTCATGATCCCTCCAGGTGAAAACATTTTTCCCCTATTCATATTTCCTTTGAACCCTTTGGAAGTCTCATTGCCATTCACAAAGCATGTGTGTTCTTTAGCTATCATCATAGAAGAATGTAAACAGTTTAATTTTGTTAAGTCTCATGCTTCTCTTGAGTCTTGTGTTTGATTGTCAGTTTTTTTATTCAGCTCTGGTCTTTCCATCAGGAATTCTTGAAAGTTCTATTTCATTAAACTTTCATTCATTTTACTGGTTAAGTTAACCTTGGTTGTAATCCTAGGTCCTTTGCATTCTGGAATATTGTATTCTAAGTCCTCTAGTCCTTTAACATAGAAGCTGCTGAATCTTGTGTAATCTTGACTATAGTTCCATAATATTTGAATTGTTTCTTTTTGGTTGCTTGCAATATTTTCTCCTTGACCTGGGAGCTCTGGAATTTTTCCATTTGATTTATTCTGGTTTTTTTTTTAAATAAGAGCAGCCTTCAAGACAGTGAAATCATAACTCTTTGAGGCACTGAAGTAAGCTAAATTTGGTGATACAAAATAACTTTGTCTAGGGAAAAGTGATCAGAGTAGTCAGGAAAGATTTCACTTAAGAGGTGGGCCTTACCATAGATACTTAGAGGACAGGTAGGATTTGGATAAGCAGAAGGGAAGTGAGGAAAAGGAATTTAGACAATCTTAGAGGTAACAATCTCTCTGACTTGGGGTACATCATGTCTTATGGCCAAGTCTATACCCAACATTTTTTCCATCTGCCTGTAAGTATGCACTACATTCATATGTGAATGGTAAGCTTCAGTTTAGGCTAAGTACAAACTGGGTATGAACACTGACCATAAGTAGTTTTCTAAAGGAATAAAGAGTCTAATGAAAAAATCACATACATTACTGGAGTCTGAGGAAAGCAAGCTGTGGGAGAACAAGTGAAGATATCCACATGGGGCAAGAGGGAGCAAGAGAGATTTATTTTTATACTTTTCCTCTGTCTAAATTAATATGCATTTATACCATTCACTGTACTTCCTCTTGACTATGTCCCATTGTCATTATATGTACACTTGTCAATCTCCTCTGATAGACTGTAGTAAGCTACATAAGGGAGTAACTATGGCTTAAAATAATTTTTTTCTCTAGAACACCAAGCACAATACCCTGTTAGAAAATGCTCAGCAAATATTACGTCATGTCTATTTATATAGCATCTCTCCCAGCTATCCCCTTCTTTCTGCCCATAATGTTTGGTCTAAGTCTTTCCTCAAAACAGAGATCACAAAAAAATAACTTGCTAATGAAAGGACCAGATAGTCTACGTCAGGGGAAGGAAACACTTAGTAAAAGGATTTGTTCTGTAAAACTTGGCTCAAAGGACTATACTTGAGGACCTAGAGGGCCAATGCGGCCCTGAGGCCACAGCTTCTCCACCTCTGGACTTGACTTTTTAGAACGGTCTAAGCTATGAAAAGCACCTTTGTAAATAACTCCCGAGGAAGGTATTTTCACATTTTGCCACTGGGAAAACTAGGAAACCCCTTACCCATGATCACACAGCTAGTGTAGTAAGACCTGAGGTGTGATTCAAATATTGGTCTCACGACCCCAGGTCTAGCACTCTCCCCTCTATATCACAATGCCTCTCTGGTGCCAAGACGGGGTTTCTAGGCCACACAAGAGAATTCATATGACCATAGCAAAGTACAAGGGATGAAGTGAAAGGATTTGAGTTCAAATACTAGCTTTGCCATGTACTGCCTTGGTAAGGCTGTACATTTTATTTAAGCTTTCTGAGCCTCAAATCCCTCGTTTGTACAATGAAGCAACTGAACTGGATGATATCCCATGTCCCTTCTAGCTTTACATCTAGGATCCTAAATAACTGTAAAGGGAAGAAAATATGAGGAATGGAGAAATTTGCCATTATGAGTATTTTGCTTAACAGCAATCCCACTTACCATGTAATACCATGGACTGCGTACAAATACCATTTTATCTCACTCTACCATGTTGCCTCTACTCAGACTATCACTTCCACTGCCTTTCTACCATTAGTAACCTGGATTCTGTCTCTTGGCTCCTTAGCTCTGATAGATCAACTTTTGGTTCATCTTGCCAGAGGCCAGGTCTCCATGTAAATTCCTGAACTGCTCTCACTCCCAAACTCTCTTCAACTTCTCTTTTTGTGCTGTCTTCTCTCATTAAAATGTGAGCTCTGATGGGAAGGGCTCTCTTGCTTTCTTGTATGTTTATCCTCAGCACTTAGAATAGAACTTATAAATTCTACATCTATAAAACACTATGATATAGACTTTTTTTTGTCTTTTTGGAGGGGAGGAGGCAGGATTTGAACTCAGGTCCTCCTGACTCCAGGGCCAGTGCACTTGCACCACCCGGTCGCCCCTATATAGACTAATTTTTATGCACTATTATGTCATGAGGTTTTAAGTTACTTAATTTAACCTAAGTTAAATAAAAATTCTTGTAAAACTAAATGGCAAATCCTACATCTAGGTCACTAGATTACATATTGATAAATATATGAATTAAACCTGCCATTTCACTGGCATATGGCTATTTTGGGTGAGGAAACTCCTTCTACGAATGTAGGTTGGCAGCCTCTCTATAATTTTAGAGAGTTGCCTCAAACCAGGTGGTTTAACAGAAAGTATGCTAGATTCAGAGTCAGAAAAATATAAGTTCAAATTTAGCCTCGGAAATTTCCTAGTTGTGCAACCCTGGTAAGTTATTTAACCACTCTGCTTCAGTTTCCTCTACTTTAAAATGGGGATAATAATATTACCTACCTCCCAGCACTGCTGTGAGGATCAAATGAAGGAAGAGTTGTAAAGTGCTTTGCAAGCCTTGTGCTATATAATATTACATATTATGTTACATATTATTATCTTCCTGGTCTCAAGGAGGGTTCTGTACCAATTAGGTTATGAGGCCTTTTATATACCAATAAGCTAAATTAAACAAAACAAAGTTCAATTTTAATAACTTGATTGACAAAAATATAGTTGGTAGCTACAAGCCTTGTGCTTCCCAAATGTATATCTGGTTCTTTTATTTTTCCTCACTCACTTGTCTTTCCTAGAGTTCTTCACTTCATTTGTTAATTCATGGATCAACTTCAATGGGTTGTAGTTTCATTTTGTTTGTTTGTTTTTGAAGCAACAGCAGCCTCTTCTATTCCAAGCTCTGAAGACATTTTCCCAATTCTACATGCCAAATTCACATCATCCTGGCTCACTCTGTTGTTTCAGATAGATATTAGAAGTAGACTTTTTCTTGATACAAAAACATTCACGGATTTTCTAAGCATTAACACAATCAAACTCACATATTCTGTATGTACATAAAGGATTTTGACTTCGAACAAATTTACACAATTAGTTTGCTTTCCAGCATCTCTCTAGCTAAGTGCATTATCCTTAGTGCTGCAATGGGAAACTCAACTTTCTTTTATAGCCAGAGGCCCTACTGCTTAATCAAGGTTCCAAAGAGGCCCAAGGCCAGCCCTGAACCTAAGTCTAAGTAGCTGCCAACAATTCTTCTTGTTACCACTTGAACATTTTCTCTGTAGTTTCTCTAACAAGAGCTCAAATGTCCCCTGCTGAGGATCATGACTGAAGTGTTCATACTCTGTACATACCAAATGAAATATTTTGATAATGTACACTGGCAAGGGTATGCTGGATTGTTAACCAAATATACTAAATTCTGTAAATTTTTTCCTAAGTAATAATAATTAATGATGATGGGCATTTATGTAGGATATCCCAAAGAGCCTTAGTTCAGTTTCTGAGCTATTAAAGCTTAAAACTACATTGAGATTTTTGGGATACCCCATATAAAACTTTTCAAGTTTGTGAGGAGCGCTATTAATATTATCTCACTTGAGCATAACAACTACTCTCTTATATAAGTATTAATGGTGTTATTATTTTTAATTTAAGGATGAGGATAGGTAGCGTCAGCTAAACTTATCAGCAGAAGAGGAAGCCCCTGCTTAACACAAAGATGATGGAAGGTTGGCCTACCCATAAAACAACTTTTACATGTAATTTCACTCTATTTTCCCAGCCTGGCCTAAGTAAGCCTCCTTCCCTAGAGAGAGGTACTAAGTTTCTTGACAACTGTCTGCAGTCATTGGCTTCTGGAAGGTGTCCTAATACTTTGGAAGTGAAAAGCATCCTCATTCCTTTCCTAAGCAAGAGAGAGCTGAGCAGAAAATTCATTTGTAATGAGCTATTCAATTCATTCTAACATATCTGAAGTCAGTGGTTGCATCAAAACAACTGACCACAGTGACCAGTATAACTATATCATATTCAAGTACAATAAGTTTGACATAGTACTTTTTTCATTAAGAAGTTATGTGTTTTAAGAAAAAGATGACACAAGGAATGACAGGTTGACTGTTTTCCTTTTAAATGACATTCTAATGACAGACAATACAACATTATATTGCTCTCCACAGAAGGACCATGGCTTTCATCATAGTCTTCAGTGAAGGTAAGTGCCACCTTCAGTCTCCCAGGAGTCTTCAGCTACACATATCTCTCATTAAAATCTTGGCCTGATGAAGTTCAATCTGTTATATGTTCTATTGGGAAAGCCTTACCTCTCTGTACTGCTAAGCAATGTCCATTATTGCTTTCTTTATATGAAAACTCACCTCCTAGAATATAGCCTTGCATGATTAACTTATGCTATTAAAACTACTCCTTTAATCTGTATCCTTACAGCATCAACATTTTTCTACTTACAATGTTGCTTTATAGTTCACAGGATCACATAATTTTGTTGTGAGAACGAATCTTTCAGATTCTCTAATCCAGGGATTTCTTACATTTTTTTGTGTGTGTATGTCATGGATACCTCTGGCAGTCTAGTGAAAATTACAGAATAATTTTAATTTCACAATAATGTTTTAAAATGTATAAAATAAAACAAAACTCATTAGAACATTGGTTACTCTCAACTTGGTTTAGCTTCTCTGCTGAAATGGTTTTACTAGGGGGTAGCCACTGTACATTCTATACCTTCTTGGAACCACACGTGAGAGCTGGGAGACCAGTTAGACACCAAACGTGGATGAGCAGCCCTGAAAAAGGCTCAGAAAGACCTCACACCAGAGGTGCTAGTCCTAAGGCAATAATCTTAAGTATAACTGCCATCTTTTAACTATGGAATGATGACAGGGAGAATAACCTGAGAGACTGAAAATTGCATGAAGCACTACATTATTCTGGCACTAAATCAAATATGTATGAATAAGTTGTGTTTCTCCTCCTTCATCCTATAGTCTTGCTGATCATGGAAAAAGTGCATTAAGAGCAGGAAAAGAGCTGTAGATACTGACTTACCTCATGGGAATGCTATAAACAAGGATTTTGTAATTCTGACTGTGCTGCTGGTTCCACAAATACTTGGCAATAATACTTTATTTTTATACAATACATTTCATTGAAGACTTCAAAATGTCAGAATCAAATTGTTTATCTTCATGTTAATTTTACCTAGGTCTACCCAGGGGTAGTGAATTAGCCTTGGGTATCTTGAGTAGGAGATTCCTAATGGCAAACAAAGTTACATTACAGTACAGGTGTCAAACTCACTTCTGCAAAACTCCACAAAACATAATACAACAAGGATAATATTAATTTATGGCTTAGTCAATATGTACCGGCAGGAATGTGTTTCTATTTGGGTTTGACACCTCATCACAATGTGGACTTTTTGAAAGTTGCTTTACCTTTCCAGGTCTTGATACCCTAATAATAAGTTAAATAAATTTAATTTAAATTAAACTTTGGGTTTGAATTATTAACTCATTTAAAAGCTATTAATTTAGCATAAAATTGTTCTTAAAATATAAAATACCATTATATGATCGCCTAAATTTAGAGGAATGACAAAGTCATAAAATTTCACAGACAAAAAGGGACTTCAATTTCATCTAGTTGTGCCTTCTCATTCTGCAAGTGAATAAAGAGATGGCCAAAGAGCTGGTCAAGTCACTTACCTAAGGTCATATAGCTAACTAGTAGCAAAGCAGAACTAAAGAATCAGATTTTCAGTGACCTCATTCTCATTCTCTCACATATGAGTGAGTTATTGGGGCAGTGTATAAATATATTCCACCTTTCCTTCTCTTGTTCCGTTTGCTTCACATAGAGGTGGAAGGGTATGGTCAGAGTTGGGAAGATACCGATAATGGAAAAGAAACAACTAGGTTTTCTGTTTCTTCCAGTCAACTTCTTGTCCTATTCTACACTAATAACAGCAGAATTATACAAATAATGGGATGAGCTTGTATCAGAACAGGTGAAATCTAATTAGATTAGAATACAATGTAAACAGGATTTCCTGTTGTGAATTAAATCTAATAATTTTGGGGGGGGGTTCCTGGTTTTTTGTTCTGGTTTTTTTTTTTTTTCGCTTAGAAATTCAAGGCAAGAAGAAGGAAGGAATCAAGCATTTATTATGTGCCAAACCCTGTGCTAAATGCTGGAGATACAAATATGAGCAAAAATACAGATAGTTCCTGACCTCAAGGAGCTTACATTGTAGTGGGGAAAGACAATTCATTAATGGAGATAAAAAAAAGGGGATGGAAAGAAGTGAAGGTATCCAGGTAAGGGGACACCATTGTGAATTTCATACAAAGTCAGGAAATAATATGAGGAGGAGAATGAAGGCAGGCAAGCCTGGTCTCCTCCATGAAATGAAAGCTCCAGGAAGAGCTCATCAGTGGGAGAAAGGGGTGGGTTTTGCAAAGAGATAAGCCAGGATAAGAAGGTAATAAGAGGTTATTCCAGGGTGAGGAGGCCCAGGGTGATTGAAGTCCACAGTGCTGAGGGAAGCTCCAGAATGAGTAAACAGAAGAGAGGGCATTGTTTTGAAGTCCAGACAAAGTCAGGAATGGGAAAACAGAATCTTGGGTTTTGTTCTTTTGGAAACTAACAGAATGAGGCACAGCAGCGAGAGGCACCACAGTACCACAGGAAGAGCATTAGCTTTGGAGTTAAAGAATCTAGGTATGTATCCCAGCTCTGCCACGTCAGCATTACATCATTCTCCTCTTTGGGCTCTATTTCCTATGTGTAAAAGGAAATGTTTGGACTAGATGAGGGCCCGTCTAGTTTTTGTTTTGTTTTTGTTTTGTTTTTGGTTTTTTTTTTTTTTTGCTTTTTGGAGGGCAATTGGGATTAAGTAACTTGCCCAAGGTCACACAGCTAGGTTTTTTTGTTTGTTTGTGTTAAGTGTCTGAGGCCGGATCTGAACTCAGGTCCTTCTGACTCCAAGGCCAGCACTCTTCTCACTGAGCCACCTAGCCGCCCCCGTCTAGTTTTATATCTACAACTACAAATGTCACTTTGCTAAATCCAGCAAAAATGTAGGCTAAAACACATGTTCACAAATCTTATTCTGTATGAGGTGAAAGAGCTTGACACAAAGGGTTTTAGAAAGATTCTCTAAAGATTCTTTAGAAAGATTCTCCCTAAATCCCTTCTCTTCATTACCCCAACGAAGTTCATCTGATCCATAAGCATAATACAAGCTCTTAAAAGTTTACCGTTATTGAGCAGAAATTTAAGCATTTCACAGAATTTTCAGTCTACAAGATACCTGGAGATCATGCAGTACAATTTTAAAGGTGAGGCAAATAACACATCCTAGAGAACTAAAGCCACTGAGATAACTTGTAGCAGAGCTAAGATTAGAAGCGAGACCTCTTCACTTGTAGGTCAGTATTTGCTCTTTCTACTTTGCTACCACGGAAGAGTGTGCTTATAAGAATCCTAGAAAAGCTTTAAAAAGCAGGACCACAAAGTTATTGCTGACCAACTCCTATTTTTTAGTAGTTGTTTTTTCATTTTGCAGTTACATTAAAACTTCATAGCCAGTGACAGTTCCACTGGCTTAATGGTTCATAGACCAGCTAGGATAATAATTATCCAGTTTAATATGTAAATTATCCAATTTAATATGTACTTAAGAATACAAATTTAATTCTCTGAATTCTGTCTAAATTAACATCATTCTATATTTTCACTTTTTTTCTGAGGCAGCTTGATATCTTTTCCTATCTTCATAAATAGGTTTTCCTTTTACATTAATGTTTTTCTCCTATAGCTTAGAGGTCACATTTTTCATGAATGAGATAACTTTATCAGATTTTTTAAAAAACATTATTCTCTTATAGTATGAATATTCCCATTAAGGAATAGTACATATTCATCTTTGATATCTGATATATGATTTAGAAATGTCTGAAGTAAAAATCACATTGCCTAATATGTGTGTATATGATCTGTAAAAACTGCATACAATAGACATCACAAGTACTGCACACTGTATTATTCTGATATTTTCAAACATTCAACACCAAACAAATTTTAGAAAAATGTACAAAAGTATGAGAGATTTTTTTAAACTTTGACAACCATGTGTTTGTAATAGGATTATCTTTAAGCCAGGATATTTACTTTGGTCATTGGGTAGTTTGTCTAAAGACTGCAAAAACACCTTTGATATGTCATTTAATTAAAGAGTAAGTACTTATTTTTTATTCCTCAGTTGACTTGGGCAACAGAGATTTATGATGTTTCCTGCCTGCCAACATCCCCACTTTCCTATCCCTGCTCTTTTTAAAAGTACCAGCTATTATCAGAATTAACTAAACCATGGGAGACAGAGAGGCTAAGGAACCCTGTTACAGCTCAGAAAACTGATTAACATGAATGAACAGAAGCCAGTTCATTCATCAGAAGCACTCATTCTGCTGACCTAGCAAACCTTTGCATATGACAAGGGTAATAAAGCTTTAAAAATCACCAATCATAAAATTCAAACAAAACATAGAGTACTCCAAAGCTTAGTCCATTTGGACTTACTCTGTAAACTTGCCCTATCTTACGTTCACATGTTTACTTGGCCCTGAAAAGTAGTAAAGAAAAGAAAAACCTTGAACTGTGACAACTGAAATGCTAGAATGCCCTTGTCTTCCATTCACTTCCTCCCTCAGTTACACTGGAAGACAAGAGGGCCTAGGCAGTCATGCTAAGTACATAAGTGTGGGTGGGTGTGGCTGTGCTAAGCCTAACTGAAATTCCAACACTCCCCACTTATGAAGTGAGAAATCACATGCTTACAGAATGGTACTTCCCTTATGGTTTCAAAGCCAGGAGAGGAGTACTGGCTGTCATGAGTTGTCAAAGTCGGAAAAAGAAGAGTAAGCATTGATAATTCAGGAGGTGATAGATGATGGAAAATGTCAGCTGCACATACAGACAAGTGGCATACATACATAATTTTCTTTGGGACCAATTAATATAGGAACTGCTTGGCATATTCTCAATTTAAAACATGTTACAATTCTCTTAGTAGAAGTAAGCTCTTTTTTAAGGAAAGTTAACATGACATTTTCCTGTTTTGATAAAATATACCCTGAACTACCCCACTGGAAGAAAAAAATATCTATTTTGTCAAGTGTGAACACCATCAACAATGCAAGACTTAAAATGTACAAATATTTAGTATGTACTCCAGATGTGTATGCTTTTGAGTGTTATATTTTTCATGTTTTTTTTAATTGTTGTACTTGTGGGAAAGACATCACCAATTATGAATATTTCTCCATGATTTTGGTCCACATTCTGCTGCTTCATCACCCTTCCATACATTCTACAAGCAGTGACTTGTCAAAGTGTCATGCTGCCTTGAATAATCAGTAATGGAAGTGGAGGAATGGAAGAACCTGAAAACTCATGGCTCTAATATTTTGTATAGATTTCCATCTACTAATGAGCAGTACAGCAAATGGGTTTGATATTATATCGCCTCTGTTACCACAGTAATCATGTCACTACTAAAGGAAAAGTAAGGCTTCATTTGGTCATTGTGAATAAGAGAACATGAACAGAAGCATTAAGGTGACAATAACCCCTGCAATAAACTGACAAGATAAGGTAGGTTAAAGATTACTGTTACATAAAAGTAGATATCAAGATTTTAATGATGTTAAGCAAGGCTTTGAGGACAAGAATGACATAACTCCAGTTTTACCTACAAACCAAACAGATATCTATTCATGAGAGAGGTATCCCTCACTAATAAAGATGTTCTCTAAGAGGCATTAAAGCAGAATTTTGCAAATCAATTTTTATTTCCAATGCCCTGTAGGAGCTTTTAACTTTAAGAAACCCTGTGGTGAATTCTTCTTAAAAACTACAGGGCAGAGCATTAACAAAGCATTGAATGTGGAGAAAGGGGCCTTGGGTCACATGTTCACTCTACTACTTCCTTTAATAACCACTCTGGGTTAAAATGTAAAACATATATAGATATGTAGAAATCTATATATAAACAAATATATTTAACATATACAAGCACTCTGGGACTTAGGTTCATCATCTGCAAAATGAAAGATTGAAATTTATTAACTTTTTCCCCCAGAGTTTATTTTTTTTTTAGCTTTCAACATTCATTTTCACAAGATTTTGAGTTCCAAATTTTCTCCTCGTCTCACTCTTACCCCCACTTCAAGAGGGAATCAGTGAATTTTTTTAATATCTATTTTACCCTCTGATTCTAGAATATCAGAGCAATCTTCCTTGATAATTTCTTGAAAGATGATGTCTAGGATCTTTTTTATCATGGCTTTCAGGTAGTACAATAATTTTTTAAATTATCTCTCCTGTATCTATTTTCCAGGTAAGTGGTTTTTCCAAGGAGATATTTCACACTGCCTTCTATTCTTTCATTTGTTTGGTTCTATTTTACAATATCTTGATTTCTCATAAAGTCATTAGCTTCTATTTGCTCCATTCTAATTCTTACTCTGCTTTTATTTTCTCTGCCAGGAACGCTGCCTTTGTACTAGAAATGTGAGAACAAAAATGGCTAATAAGGAGATACTCAAGATAAGTAAGAGGATAATAAGAAAGTACTGAGTTGTCCTTCATGAATACAAGCCACTTCATGGGTAGGTACTGAAAGAGCTGGACAATATGATTACTGAGTCACTATCAGAGATCTTTGAAAGATTATGGAAGCCATAAGACATAAAATAGGATTAGAGAATAGAAATGTCTACATTTGAAAAGAAGAAAGTGAATAGAATACAGAAACTATAGACCAGTGGAAGCTTGACTTTGGATTGTAGTTATGCTTCCCCCAATGCATATTTGTGGCTAGAATTCTAGATCATAGTATAATCAAAGGGATATCAAGAGAATCTATAGAAAAGTAAATGGCGATAAAAAAAGTCACCATCTCTTCATCAAGAATAGGTCGTGGGATGTCAGCCATGGTGGTGCATTTCTATAATTTCTTCTCCTGGGAAGGCTAAGTCAGCTAGCAGATTTCTTAAGCTCAGTAATTCTGAGTTACAATGCGATAAGCCAATCAGGTATCCATACTAAGTCTGGCATCAATATGGTGAGCCCCCAGGCACAATGAGTTACCAGGTTGCTTAAGGAGGGATAAAACTTCTATGCTTATCAGATGTGGTACTATGACCATATATAGCCATTACATTTCCAGCCTGGATGAAAGAGGGTGACCCAGTGCTCAAACAAACCAAGGCCATGCTAGACTGAACTGTTAAACCAAGAGATTGCTAACAAAATAGCTCACTGGTACAATCCAACACAAACAAAATTTTTAAAATGCCTACTATATGCCAGGCATTGCACTAGGAATAAAGCCCACCCCTTTATATGCTGTTTTCTTCTATCACACTATAGCTCCCAAAAGGTAGAGGCTGTGATGTTTGCTTGTATTTTTATCTCCAGTACTTACCACATTGCCTGGTGCATAGTAAACAATAAATGCTTTATTTATTTGTCTATCTATAGAAATAGAAGTTTTAGTAAAGCATTTGAAAAAGGCATGTGGTTCTTTTGGAAAGAGCAAAAGAGGTACACTACAGGAAAGTACAATTAGTTGGATTCAGAGAGCTGGCTGAATAGCCAGACCCAAAGAATGGTCATGACTGGCTTGGTGACCATTTGGACCATCTCCAGCACAATGACTAAAGGATCTGTCATTGATTTGTACTGCTTAATATTTTAATCCATGCCTTTAATAAAGAAAAGGCAGAGATCCAGCGCTTATTATATTTGCAAATGAAGGATTGCTAACATATTGGAAGAGACCATGGATTAAAAAAGACCTTAACAAGCTACACTACTGAGTCACAAGATGAAATTTATATTTCACAACAAGATGAAATGTAATGACAGATTTCAAGTTTGACATGTCTATCCCCAGCACCTTACAAAACAGCTCAGACATAGCAGGCAAATAATAATTATTGTCTGAGTGATTGGGTAAAAATCAACTACACACGTATGAGGTCAGGTGGGCTGTAGCTACATAATAGTTTATCTGGAAATAAAATCTGGGACGTTCAAGAAGTCAATACCATTTATTGCAAAACAGCAAAGGTCTTAGGCTGCATTAAGAAAGGCATGATGTCCACGGCTGAAGGTGATCATGTCCTGAGCACTGATTTGGAGTTCACTGAAATCTATTCCAGACATGAACAACAAGGATGATAAAGGGCTTCAATTTCATGTCATGGTGATCAAAAAGAACTGCAGGCATTTAGCTTAAAGAGAAGGAGAGGTATCATATAGGATCTGTGTGTCCAAGAGTTGGAATGATTGGTGTATAGACGATCAATCAGAATTGTTCTTCTTAGAGCCATTGGGCAGAACAAAGAACAACAGGTGGAAGTAACAAAGAAGAAATTTTAGGTTAGAGGTTAGGGAAAATTTCCTAAGAATTAAAGCTATTTAAAAGTAGAAGGGGTTGAATCAGGAGATAGAGGGAAGGGAACAAGAATTTGTTAAGCGCCTACAACAAGCTAGGCAATGCAATATTTTCTAATTTGATCCTCACATAACTCTATATGGCAGATGCTAGTATTGTCCCCATTTTACATTTTAGGAAACTGAGGCACACAGGGAGGCTAAGTGACTTGCCCAAAGTCACACAGCTAATGAGGCTGGATTTGAACTCAGATCTTTCTGGCTCAAGTTCTAGGGCTCTACCAACTGTACCACCTACCTGTTAAATTACCCCTCCTTGGATATCCTCAAGTAAAGGAGGGCAGATCTCCTGGGTACAAGGGAACGTAGGCTATGTCCCCCATGGAACAGACCTTAATCTTTGACCATTACCCTACCCCAATTTGGGGAAGAAGCAAAAGGGATATGGCATTGGAGCAAAAGGAGCCCAGGGAGAGAAAGTTATCTTGTTTCAGTTGTATCTGACTCCTCATGACTCCTTTTTGGGAGTTTTCTTGGCAAAGATACTGAAGTAGTTTGCCCTTTCCTTCTCCAGCTCATTTTATAGATGAAGAAACTGAGGCAAACTAGGTTAAGTGGCTTGCCCAGTATCATACAGCTAGTGAGCATCTGAGGCCAGATTTGAACTTAGGAAGATGAGACTTCCTGATTCCAAGCCCACTACCCAGCTGACACTGGGAGAGAAACAACAGAACAAACATCTCTTAGTTTGAATGCTTGATTATTTGTGCTACTAAGAAGTAGTATGAGAAAAATAATTCACAAGTAATCCAGCAGTTTCACTTTTAACCCTTAATTTTAGTCACTTTTCCCGCAAATACTTTAATTTTTTTCTGTTTCTCACAATTTACTCTTGTTATCAAAAAATAGTTCAACTCTTCTTGCAAAACAAAAAAAACAAGATAGTACATACTGGACACATAGATCATATTTTTCTTCCTATGACTTTATCACCGCACCCCACTGAACCACAGACACTTTAACTTGTATGTAAGGCAAACAATCCAAAAAAGAAATATGAATTTAACCTTTTGTGTACCCATTTAATAGAGTTGCATATGAACAGCAATATTTTCCTCAAGGTTAATGAGAACAAAAACAATACAATAGATAATCAGTCCCTGAATAGTTGACAAGTGATTCTATGTTGTGGGCTAGGGGCTCTATTTATGAAAGAATTAATTACCTCATTTGTTCTCATTGCTCTAAATCTAGATCAGAACTGTATTCACTTCAGACTAAAGAGCATCAATTAGAGAGGAAAGCTATGAGTTTTAGTCATTCCAGAGTTGAAAAATTGGAGGTAATTATTATGTTAATAAAGTACCCTTCTTGTTTCATTTATCACCTTAACTTTTTGATTCAATACTCCAAACTCCCTAGTAAAGGTGATCTTAACTAGGTCCTAAGAATGGACCTAGGTACCTGGTAGGTTTTTTTTCTTTTTTAAATCAAGGAAAAATAAAATCCATACCAACTTGTCAGCTATAGAAGTGTACTCTTTACCATGGTTTTCCCCTTTTGTTCTGACTCTTCTTTCACAACATGATTAATGTGGAAATATATTTAATATGATTGTACATCTATAACCTATATCAGACTGCTTGCTGTCTTGGGGAGTAGGGAAAAAGGGAAGGAGATAAATTTGGAAATAAAAATCTGATAAAAGTTAACGTTGAAAACGATCTTTGTATGTAATTGGGAAAAATAAAATATTAAGTGGAAAAAACTATAGAAAGACATTTTTGGGGTGGCTAGATGGTACAGAGAATAGAGCACCAGCCCTGGAGTCAGAAGGACCTGAGTTCACATGCGGACTCAGACACTTAACACACACATACACATACACACATACACACACACACACACACACACACACACACACACACACAAAACTAGCGGTGTGACCTTGGGCAAGTCACTTAACCCCAATTGCCCTACCTTCCCCCTCCAAAAAAAGGCAAAAAAACAAAAAAAGAAAGAAAATTTTAAAGCAAGTTTTAGTGAAAATCCATAAGTCTTTTGCAAATGCTCTCTGATCGTGAAGTCCTTCAAATGCTTACTAGACTCAATCAGACATCTGCTGTAACTTAAATAAGTTGACACTGAATAACAACTATAAACTAGTTGTACCCAAGCAAAATTAGCTAAGAAATAATATTCCTACTGGAAGCCAAAGGAAAATTAATTCTATATTAACTTCATTCAAGCAATATGATTGACACATCCTCAAGTTCATGCTAAGCCACAACACAAATAATCCAAGGATATGTTTAGTAACCAGACAACCTAATGCTATACTCTTGGAGCAAAATGCCAAGGTTGAAGAATCAGTAAGAACTAAATACATCTAATACTGAGTATTCATCATTTTGAAAGAAACTTTAAAGAATGATCCCATTTATGTCAAGTAGACATACTGGATCCTTACCGATATGGAGACCAACCAAAATGTAACTGGTAGTACAGTTCCAATTACTGTGTTTTGATTAAGTTTTGACATACTGAGTAGTAGGTATAGCTCATATGCTGAAAGGTACAACACACAGAGATCACTAAGTCTAATTCTTTTTTAGGACCAACAAACTCCCTCAAATATGAGAAGGAGTTATACACAGCCTAAGAGGTATTGTTTACATATATATGTGTGTATATATAATATATATGACACTCATTTTTTCCTTTTTCAATCTATTAATAAGTATTTATAAAGAACTTACTAAACCCTAGACACTGTACTAGGTTCTGGGGATAGAAACACAAAAAATGAATGAAACAGTTCTAACTTGGAAAAGTCTTACAATCTAATGGAAGAGACATAGTAAGCATATGATCAACAAATACAAATATACACCAACAGTTACACTGGAGGCATTTTGGGAGGGAGGAAAGAAATCAAGAAAGGTTTCATGTCTTAAATGGTCTTAAAGCAATAGAATGATCTTAGGGAGGAGGTCAGAAGGAAGGGCATTCAAGGAATGAGAGATGGCCAGTACAAAGACATGAAGATAAGAAATGATGTAGTGTTGTATGTGAGGTACAAAGAAAAGGTCAATTTGGATGGATTGTAAAGTGCAGGAGTTTGAGTAAGGTACCATGTGGCTGGAAAGACAAATTGGGGCTAGGCTGTAAATTGCTTTAAAAACTAAACAGAAGAGTTTGTATTTAATCCCAGAGGCAATGGGCAGCCACTGGAGTTTATTGAGTAGGGAAGTGTCATGGGCAGTCTTATACTTAAGAAAAGTCCCTTTTGGCAGCAGGATGGACTAGAGTAGAGAGAGACTTTAAGCAGGAAAGTAGAGTTCCTTATGAAGGGAAATTGACATTCTGACACACTGGATATATGTCATTCACTAAAGCCATTTTTAAAATGGATGGAAAACTCAGATAGCTACAGTGGTAATTGATGTGAATTTGGGAACCCAGAGGTTCCCAAACTTATTTGGCCTACTACCCCCTTTAAAAAATTACTCAACACCCCTCTGGGAATCTTTAACCATTTAATGTTGGTTTTTTTTTAAATTTGTGTCATTTAAAAAATTTAATGACATCTTAAATTTAATAATTTATTGTAAATTTGTGGGTTTTTTCTTGCATTGAAATTTTGATGAAGCAATATTGCATTATGTAACTGTATAGTATCATATTGTAAACAAGTCATTACATACACACATTTCTGTGTGAGATGCTCACCTGCCAACACTTGCTTGCTAAGATCTGTCAGCAAATTTGACCACTGATGGGTTATAACTTGCATTTTATGTGTTTATTGGGAAAAACTATGGTTTTAACTGTTACACAATAGATAAAACACATATGAATGCTTTTTCAAAAATCTCTTCTCTTCTTTCCTCATGCTTCCACTACCCCCTTATTTTTATTCAACATCCCCCATTTGCACCCAAGGCTGCTACTGCGACCCTGGATCATTCCAGTGCCCCCCAGGGCACAGCAACTCCCATTCCGAGAACCTTGGAAATATCCCTTTACTCCAAACCCTACCTTTTTAAGTTGCTAGCATTATGGTCACTATTCCAATGACTCCAGCAGGACATGCTGTTGAGTCAAACAAACCCATGAACTGATGGTCACTGACCTTGAGCTCATTCAATACCCTTTCCCCATCTCTCATGTTACTGATAATGATGTTACATCAGCAGACTCGTGGGTCTTGTGGGTCACAGTTGGCAACAAAACCCAACTCCATAGCCTGATTCCCTCCTGTCTTTCTAGTACCATAGAGACCCCAGCTCTGGGCTGCAGAAATTTGCTCAGGCAGTGATAGGCACCCAGCAGAGCATTTCTTTAGGAACAAAAGCCTGCTGGGAGCCACAAGCCCATAGCACCAGCACTGAAAAGCACTGTACTGCAGGTGCCAGGCCAAAGAACTAAGAAACAGAGAGTGGGACAGGTCACTAGAACAGGACACTGTTCATGAGGGGAGCTATACAATACTCCACCAAGCCTGAGGAAAAGAGCACAGCATTCAGCTGGAGCCAGTTCTGACTACCTAACAGCCAGTTTAGGCAGAGATGTAGGCTGATGAACACAGAATGCCCAATGTGTGAGAAGGCTGACATGCTCTGAGATTCAGTCCCCAAAGAAACCACCATTAAAGGGTAGGAGTCAGAAAGTGAGTGATATGGAAAATAAGGGCGGAGTGGGGAGAAGCTGAAATTACCAAAGATTTCAGGAAGAAGAAAATTTTTAAAACTTGAATATAAACAAAAATGGGGAAAAACAGTAAAAAGAGAAAGAAATATGGCTTCCAGATGTAGTAAATGAGTTCAGGCATCTTTGAAAATATGCTGTAAAACAAAGGAAAATGATCCAATATGATGAGACAGAGAACTCTGTAGAATTTAGGGAGAACATAGAACCACAACACAGTTCCTGAGTTCGAATTTCTCAAAAGGGAAGTGATAATTATGAGAGCAGAATATATGGCCTGTACAGCAAATATAATGGGAAAAACAGAAAAACCAGAATTTGCAATAGCAATCCTCACCAGTGAAACAAAAAAGAGAATAATCAATTAGGAAGGCAAATACACAGAAGCAAATGGCAATCTAGAAGAAGAATAAATAATAACATTAAAAGAAAATATGCTTACTGTAAAAGTAAAATACACTAATCAGAAGATAGGGTGCATAGAGACAACCTAAGAGTCATGTTTCCCAGAACACATCATGACAAAAAATCTTACGCCATAATGAACAAAATAATAGAAGACAACTGCTCAGAACTTCATAGAAAATGAAATTCCAATAGAAAGAATTCACAGACTGCCTCCAGAAAAACAATCAAACAAAGGGAGTCTGCAAACTCCAAGACACACATTGGCTAAATTTAGCAATTCAATTCAGAAATAAGTTCTGAAAGTCATCAGAAGAGACACTTTCTTTTCTTTTTTCTTTTTTCTTTTTTGGAGGGCAAGTGGGGTTAAGTAACTTGCCCAAGGTCACACGGCTAGGTTTTTGTTTTTTCCTGTGTGTTAAGTGTCTGAGGCCGGATCTGAACTCAGGTCCTTCTGACTCCAGGACTGGCGCTCTACTCACTGTGCCACCTAGCCGCCCTAAGAAGAGATACTTTCAACAAAAGAAAAGACATTTGAAAAATATAGGAAGGAATAGAATAATACGTTCTGAAGAGCAAAGGAGTTGAAGGAGAGGAGAGACAATCTACTTGTCTAATTGAGAGGGGAAAAAAGAGAGAAAGAATTTTATATCCAGAAAAAAAGTAAGGGAGAAAAAGGAATTAATAAGCAAAAAAAAAAAAAACTCCAAAGGCAAAGAGGTAACAAATGAGAGGGGTAAAACAGAGGTGATGAGAAGAGAACCAGTAGGAACAGGGCTACTTTAAAATAAAGATTAAGGTAAAGTAACTAAAGAAACATAGCACCGTGTTTATAGTAGAAAAGGGGAAAATCATAACATGAAAAGAAACCTATAATCAGAGACAGATGGAGGAAATTATAAACCTAAATGTCATAACTTTAAATGTGAATGAATTAATCCAATAAAATGCAAAAGAGTGACAGATTGGATAAAAAAACAAACCCATACATTCTGTTCCTTCCAAGATACACATTTAGAAAACAAATACATACACAAAATAAAAATGAGGGTCCTGAAAAAATTAATTATTATGCATCAGCTAAATACAAAAAAGCAAGAGTTGAAGTCATGCTGTCTGACAAAGCAAAAACAAACATTTAAAAATAAAGAGACAATTGGGGCGGCTAGGTGGCGCAGTGAGTAGAGTGCTGGCCCTGGAGTCAGAAGGACCTGAGTTCGGATCCGGCCTCAGACACTTAACACACACAAACAAAAACCTAGCCGTGTGACCTTGGGCAAGTTACTTAACCCCAACTGCCCTCCAAAAAGCAAAAAGTAAAATAAAATAAAATAAAGAGACAAACAAGAAAACTATATTATGCTGAAAGGAATCACAGACAACAAACTAATATCAGTAATAAATTTATATGCTTCAAAAACTTTAACATTCAAATTCATAAAGGAAAGGTTATCTGAGCTACAAGAAGACAGACAGTAACACAATAGTCACAGCCCTCTCTGAGTTTCGGATAAGTCTAACAGAAAGATAAACAAAAGGAAAAATGTGGAACTGAACATATTCCTAGGGAAACTAGAGTTTAAAGACTTATGGCATTTTTTTAAAGGGAAAGCAAAAAAAAATACATATTTCTCAAAAGTAAACAGAACTTTGACAAAAATTAACTATATACGAGGATGGAGATATTGCAAACAAATGTGAACAGGAAGAGAACAATTATTTACAGACCACGACACACACAAAAAAATAGTAATTGGTTCAGGAACCACAAACAACAGACCAAGATCCAAATGGAAACAATGAAATTCTAAATGATGAATTGGTCAGAGAACAATTCATAAACACAATTAGTAACTATGTAAAAGAAAATGGTAATGATAATGCAACATATCAAAATGCCTGGGATGCTGATAAGGCAGTCTTCAAGAGTAAAATAATATCCTTGCAAAGAGATTTTTAGAAAATAAAAACAAATGATTAATGAAATGAATGTATAATTTTAAAAACTAGAAAGCCTAAGAAACCTTAAGTAAATGCAAAAGAAAATATATTAAAATTAGAATAGATTGACTGGAAAAACCTCCAGAGTAATGATAAATAAAACAAAAAGTTGGTTCTTCAAATGACCAATAAAATTTACAAACCATCAGCTAATCTGATTAGGTATGCAGTGGAGGGCACACCAGGTCTGGAGTCAGAAAGACCTGAGTTCAAATGCAACCTCAGACTCTTGCTAGCTATGTGATCTTTGACAAGTCAGTGTTTGCCTCAGTTTTCTGAAACTGAAAAATGAGGATAATAGCACCTACCTTCCAGGATTGTTATGAGGATGAAGGCAGATACTAACTGTAAAGTTCTTAACACTGCACCTAGCACAGCTTAAGCACCACACAAATGTCAGCTCTGGTTTTTCTGTAAGCAACATAAAGAATCAGACTTTATGTTACTGGATCAAAGCTTTTGATTTGTGGTGCTAGGGAAGACTTTGGAGAATACTCTGGACAGCAAGGAGATCAAATCAGCTAATACTTAAAATAAATTAATTCATGCTGTTCACTGGAAGGTCAAATACTAAAGCTGAAGCTTAAATACTTTGGCCATATAGTGAGAAGATGAGACTCAATTGAAAAGACCTCAAGGTTGGGAAAGAGTGAAGCAAAAGAAGAATGGGGGTGGCAGAGCATTAGATGGATAGAAAGTATCATGAAAACAACAAACATGAATTTAGACAGACTTTGAGAGACTTTGGAGGATAGAAGGGTTAGGCATATCATGGTCCATGGGTTCATGAAGAGTCAGACACAACTAAATGACAACAACAAAAGGGTTGCTGTGAGAAGAGATCCTTGTACAGCATAGACAATTATTTTTAAAATAAGCTTTAATTTTTTTTTATTTTTTATTTTTTTGCTTTTTGGAGGGCAATTGGGGTTAAGTGACTTGCCCAAGGTCACATGGCTAGTTTTGTGTTAAGTGTCTGAGACTGCATTTGAACTCAGGTCCTCCTGACTCCAGGGCTGCTGCTCTATTCACTGCGCCACCTAGCCGCTCCAAGCTTTAATTTCTGATTTCATGACAATACAGTAGTATGTCATAAACATATTTTAATAAATTACTCAGGAGAGGTTATTGCCTTGAGATATATTCCCCCAAAATAAATTACTGGGTCAAAGTATATGAACAATTTTATAGCTCATTGCATTATTACTAGATTGTGCTGCAAAAAGACCAATTGACAGCACTAGCCACAAGATAACTACCAGCAAAGCAAAATAGTGTTTTTAGTCTCATTTTCAATTATTTTAACATGGCTAATTGGTTTATAATGGTATCTTAAAGTTTTTTAATTTGTACTTCTTTAATTGCCAAAGAGGCTGTGCATTCTTTGGATTCCTTTCCTAAAAATTCTGCGATGCCTGTATCTTCTTCACAGTGCTGCTTGTTTTTGAGGTATTTGAGTGTGTTTATAAGTGTTTATCTTTGGATCTACCCTGAAAGGCAGAAGTCTAAACACACCCTAGGAAATAAATGATGACTTTTCAAACTCTTAATTGGTGCATCAAGTTGAAATGTCTAGCACAGTGCTCTCCTTCCCCTCCACCTCCAATCCCATGGACACCAAAAACCATAAATCATGATTGTTAACTGAGGCCAATCTCTTGGGCCCCATTAACATCACCTCTGAGAGAATATAACCTTTATTTGCTTTGAACTTGTTGTGGGGCCACAGAAATATCAAGTAACTTTGATGTGTGGTGAAAAAAACACTCATTCTTTAGAGGTTATCACATATTTTATCAAGAATACACAGTCATTTTTCAAAAGCACAAACCAAAATTATGCCTTCAAATAGTAGCCCATAACTCCAAAATTAGTATCCACTTTCATAGAGGGGAGGGCCTCTGTTGTGACAAAATCCAGAGTAAGCAGAAGGCTGATACTTATAACCACACAAAATAGAGTGGTAAGAGTAGAGAACTGTTTACTGAACATACTAGTGATGATTTATATACTTTCTATAGGCCTTCTATCTTCTCAGTAAATGATGAATTCTATTAAATTTCAGATGAGTGACAAATATCCTTTAAAATACAGGACTTATTTCTTAAGTCAAAACAATAACAATAAGGCCTTCTCAAAGCAGCAATGATAGCAAACATGCATGTTTATATGACTAGAAAAGGAGATCAGACAGTCATGTAGCAGGAATGAGAGACAACAGCTGGCAAGTCAAGGGATACAGAGGTATCTCCTGGAAAATGAAAGAACAAGACAAAGGCTATAAACATGTTGGAGAGGCAGTTCTATGGGAGATACATAGGAAAACAGTGAAGACCCTTGCAGGATGAGAGGATAATGCAATGGAGAAGGAAGACCTATACTGAAATCCTACATCTTTATATCAAGAAAAATATATGTGTACTCTCAGCAAAATAATAGATTTTATTCTTGTTTTATTCTTATACTTCTGTTCTCAACCCAATAATCTGTATATTGAACTCAAGTCTGAAGTATTCACTAGTTAAATTTAACAAAGTAAGAAATCATTCTTGCATTTAGTTCTTTCTCCCTACCCCCAACCCTGACCTCCTGCCTGCTCCTCCCAGCAACTATTTCTGGTTCCAACACCCTCCATTCCCCAAGTGGATCAATTGCAACATATAAAAGATGCAGAAGCTGACTTTCTGAGGGGAAAAACATGGAGGAGAAGCCTAGAAGCTGCAAAAATAGGGCACAGCAAAAGAAAAAACCCAGTACCATGACAGAAAAGTCAAGAGAAAAGAACTTGAGGCTTGAGAACTGTCAAGCTTCTCTATGATAAACATGTCATCCATAGCAAAAATGCACCAATTACCAACATACGTATTCTAAAGGGGATTTCTTTTTTTTTTAATTTATTTTCCCCTAAGTTACATGCAAAGACAATTTTAAAAGTTCATTAATTTTTTTTTAATTTCCAAATTTCTTTTCTCCCTCTCTTCCTCCCTGCCCCCTACCCTGGGAGGGTAAGCAATTTGATATAGACTATATATGTTCAATCATGCAAAACATTTTGCACTATTAGTCATGATGTGAAAAAAGATGCAGAAAGAAAGGAAAACACACATAGAAAGGGAAAGATACGTACAGCATTCAGAATCTATCAGTTCTTTCTCTGGAGGTGGACAGCATTTTTTATCATAAGCCCTTCAGAACTGTCTTAGATCACTGTACTGGTGAGAACAAATAGCTAAGCCATTCACAGTTGATCGTCACACAGAATTGCTGTTATTGTGTACAAAACTCTCCTGGTTCTGCTCAATTCACTTTGCATCAACTCACATAAGTCCAAGTTTCTCTGAAATCTGACTGCTCCTTATTTCATATAGCACAATAATATTCCGTCACATTCATATACCACAACTTGTTTAGCCATTCCCCAATTGATGGGCATCCCTTTGATTTCCAATTCTTTGCCACCACAAAAAGGGCTGCTATAAATATTTTTATACATATGGGTCCTTTCCCCAGTAAAGGGGATTTCTTAAGGAATGACCTTTTACTTTGACATAATCTTAAAATATAAAGATTATGGCAATTCTTTCTGAACAGACATGCATTAATTTCTCGATACCTTACCATCAGTCGCAGCCATGCTGCTCACTTCCCTACCAGTTCTATAGCTTCCTCTCCACACTGTTGCCTCCCTCACCCTCCAACCTTCCTTCTATGTGCTGCCTCCTCCTATTAGATTTAGAAAACTCAAGAATCCCTAGTGTTTGAAAATAGGGATCATCTAGTTTTCTTGTTTTGTATTCCTTACACTTAGCACAGTGTCTGTCACATAGTAACAAATGTTCTAGCTACCTCAAGACAAAGAATAACCCTAGTGCAGACAACACCAAAGCAACATATCCCTCAAAGTAAGTAGTAGCATTTCTTTAAAGGTTCAAAAATCTGTGAGCAAAAAAAAAAGAGTCTGTGAGCAACTTAATATTATTAACACATTTCTTTCTTATGGATTAAACTTTTTTTTAATGTTGTAGCAGCTTGTTTAGTTGTTTTTTTAGTTGTGTCCAACTCTTAGTGACCCCATTTGGGGTTTTCTTCATGGGGATACTGGAGTGGTTTGCCATTTCCTTCTCTAGCTTATTTTACAGATGAGGAACTGAGACAAACTGGGTTAAATGACTTGCCCAGGGTCACACAGCTAGTAAGTACTTGAGGCCAGATTTGAACTCAGGTCTTCCTGACTCCAGGCCCAGTGTGCTATCCACTGCACTACTAGCAACTATCATACACTGAAACTCTTATCCACATGTATAAGTGTTTTCAGAAAAGCATAAAACATATGATACTGCTAATGTAATAAGTTCTCACCTTGTAGACTGTCTTTTGTGCAATATGTGTGTATGACTTATACAATCTGTAAATATCCTCAGCGTTTAGTTTAATTTAGCCCATCCTATAAGTAAAGAGTCAAGTGCTGGAGGATGGAGGGCTAGGTGTTTCATTTAGAAATGTTCACCTCTTCAACAATTCCACGCTTGGGCATCTTGACAGGTAGTCTTAGTAAACGATTAATAACTCTGATGTGGTCTCCAGACCTCATGAGGAAGCTAATACTGAGAAGGAAGATAAAATATTCTGCCCTTGAGAGATGACTTTCATAATTACATGAAACCTTAAATCTAAGATATTTGTCAGTTTGTTTTTATATATCATCAACACTGTGAATACTAACAGCTAAAAGTAATCTGCTTAGTTTATTACTTTCCTTTTAGTTCATGCTTTCCATCTATTTACAACTTCTCCCTCCTGGTCCCTGAAATGTATACAATGAAAAGGAGACCTTTACTCTAATGTTCATTCAGGTCATCAAAATGTTCTTAGGCTTGCAGAATTTGTTTTAGTCTTGGGCTCATTCAGCATTGCCATTCATTTATAATCTGATTGCTCTCAACAACTCAATTTGACAAATATATTTTAGGCAACCACTTTGTGCAATGAACTATACTCATAAAATATCATTAAGTGTTTGATTTTTTTAAACATACATGTGCCTGCCTACAAGAAATGGCCTACAGTCTCCTAACAGGAAAATCTCAGAAAAATAAAATAAAAAGGAAATTTAAAGTGTTGGGAGTTCAAATTTATTTAAATATTGACAGCTAAAGTATTAATTTCTCTATTTCTCTGCCAATTCTCATTATTTTCCCCCAATTTTCTACCATGGTAATATTGAGCAGAACTGATTTTTGTAACTAATTTCACATTGTTCCTATGAATTATAAACTCTAATGTGCATTTTTGGTATGTGTGTATCTGAATTTATACAACAGATGTACTTTTTTTTTTTGCTTTTTTAGAGAGGGGAAGGGAGGGCAATTGGGGTTAAGTGATTTGCCTAAGGTCACACAGCTAGTTTTGTGTTAAGTGTCTGAGGCCAGATTTGAACTGAGGTCCTCCTGACTCCAGGGGTGGTGCTCTATTCACTGCACCACCTAGCCGCCCCAACAGATGTGCTTTTTAAAAAAGATGCATGTGAGTTAAATTATTTTATAAATACCAGGGGAGATAGCTGTTTAAAGGAATACCAGAGCATAACTGTTTTATAAAGTGAAGAATTCTTTATTAAAAGAAATCATGTCCTAACTTTTGTAGTATAAGAGTGGTAGATGTGGAATCCCAAAGATCAGGGGTCAATCTCAGTGCTTACTCCTTGGACAAGTCACTTTTTCTCTGTAAGCCTCAGGTGAGGGAACTGCAGTAGATAACCACTAAAGTTTTTTCCAATTCAAAATTGATGCTCACATGATTTATCATTTTTGTAAATTTGCATTTTTGCACTTCGGGTTTGCCAATATGAGACATATCTATTTTATGACTAACATTTCAAGTAGTTTGCAACCTAATTACATACTAATCATGCAAAATAGTGATACCTACTAGAAAAAAAAGATGAAGGAAATGGGGTTGTTAAGCTAAAGAAGAGAAGACTTGATGGGAAGGGAAGAGAAGACAATGGCTTTCAGGTATTTAAAGAGCAACCATCAAGGGGAGGGTTTAGATGATGCAGATATGCCTCATGGTACTAAACAGGAACAATGGTTGGAAGTTGTACAGTCAAATTTAGATTTAAAGGAAAAATTTCCTAAGAATTATATCAACGGAAAAATGAAATGAGCTGCTTCCAGAAGTAGTGGATTCCTCTTTATCTGATTAAGGTCTTTAAGCAGGGACTGGATGACTACTTATCTAGGATTTTGAACACATTGTCAAAATGGTCACAAAGGTCTCTTATCAATCTTAAGACTCAATGAATATGTATTTTTATAAGTAGTCATTAACAGTAAATTGCAGTAATTTATATTAGTAAAAACAATAGTTTTTGTGTTAATGATTTACTACCATAACTCTATCATAAAATATATTGTGAGAAATCGGATAACATAATGAGGCAAGAAGAATTTTGAACCACAACAGAAATATCAAGTGTGGTTAAGAGGTTATAGATTTAGTATAGTAGATCAACAGATCAAGTATAGTAACAAAACATTATCCTAGCTGGTAAAAACATCAAAAAAGCTGGATATGTTCTCCCACCTAAACAGGTCTTTACTAACTAGTGGACAGTTGAACCTAGTCTAGGTAAGAAAACAAAACAAAACAAAAATTACTCCTACCTACAGACCACACAGAAATCCAACTTAGCTTGATTATCACTGTTGTTAAACCTCACCTACCAATGGTGAGGTTTTCCAGATGCTCATATTTGTGGATGGCATTGTGCTGACTACATCAAGTTCCCAAATACAGGGCCTAAATACAGAATGTCACAGTCAGTTAAAAAAAATCTAGGAAAAATGAAATAGAAAAAAAAGTGTCTTTCCTAGGGACATTCAGCTAAATGAACAGGACACTGTTAGCATATTGTGGATATGTAAAAGGTAAGTAGACTGGGCCCAGAACTGAATAGTAGAAAGAGAATGACCTGAATTGCTTTTAGGAAACAATAAATGTTTTTAATGATTTCAGCTTATTCCCTGACACTGCTACTTTTTTTTTTAAATACCCATATTCTCCTCACAGTTCTATAAATCATAACCACCACAATCTGTTAGGAATCAAAACTGAGTGACCTGAATGATAAAGACTTGTATTATTCATAAGCAGTCTTAAGCATAGTACCAAATGATGACATCTAAAAAGACAGTGTATGTATCCAATAAATGTATAACTGGGTTCAGAGTTGAGCCAATCATTTGATGAGAACAAAGAACAAATCAACAGTCAGTGGTGAACAGATACTCTGGAAATGTGTAAAGGCCTAGAGTCAAACCTTTGGTCTATTTAGTAGATCTTTTATGGAGTGTTTAGTAGAGAACATGGTCAATAATTTCACAGATGAAAAGGTGTGAACGGTTGGAATTGAAGGCAATACCTACATCAAGAAATCATAAAACAGGGTGGTTAGGTGGTGCAGTGAATAGAACATGGCCCTGGAGTCAGGAGGACTTGAGTTCAAATCCAGTTTCAGACACTTAACACTTACTAGCCATGTGACCTTGGGCAAGTCACTGTAATGGAAATGCAGATTTAAAGATCTTCCCTGCCCCTAGCTTAAGTGCACCTGGAGCCTGTGGTGGGAGGCTTGTTTTTCAGGGAAGCCCAGCCTTGATGCTTTTATGATTGGGCAGTGGGTCAAGGAGGTTGTTACAATCTCTGAGCTAGGAGAAGACTATATAAACCCTGGGGAGAGGCTTTGCTTTGGGGCTCACTTTGAGAAGTGTTGTGTGATTTGACCAGATGAGACTCTGGGAAGCCGTTGTTGAGAGCCCCCCGGCTTTGAAAACCCAGATGTTGATGCTTCCCTCTCTGGTAACTGTGATTTGGTATTGATATAATGGTTGGACAGTTTGGAAGCCTGTCTGTTTGATCTGTAAGTTCTGTAACTCTGAAGTTCGGGGTGCTGACCTTTTTCCCCTGAACTAGGTAATGTGTGTTTGTTTGATTAAAGTAAGCTTGTTAACCCATTTTGAGTTGCTTTCCTTTTGAAAAGCAGATCTAAGAACCTGTGTTGGCAGCTACCCTGGGGATATTGGGGTGCTTGCTGCTACAAAATGGCGACGAGGGATGGGATCTGCTGAGTAAAAGGAAAGTATGGGGGCTGGGATAATTGTTTGTTTCCCAGTTGTGGTAGCTGTGATTCTGTGGAGCCATGGAGCAGGAGAGAATGGCTTGCATGCTGACTTCACTGAGCTGAGAGCAGGAATGGTGAGCTGCCTGCATGGAAACCTGTGGAGAAGCCTGGAGCTGCTGCCTTCTGCTGGAGGAGAAGGAACCCAGGAGTTTGGAGTTCACCCACAGGACAAGATAAGGACTGTGAGACAAAGCAGGGGCACTGAATGTGTTTCCTTGCTGCATCCCACAGTTTGGGACCCAGGAGGAGGATGGACTTGTGACTGGTGGGTGGGGTGAAGTGCCATGGACCCCAAGGACCCCACTTTGGTTTTGTTGCCCAGCTCCCTCTCTGGACTTGGAAGCAGGGGCTGGAGCAGTGTTGTGGGAAGGACACCCCCCTCCTCCCAAGAGAACTTTATGTGATAATGCTTTGTATTTTGTGTTTAAGGCCCAGTAGCCACTTTGGTAACTTTAGATGTACCTTGAAAATATGACTTAAGAGATGGTTAGTGCTAATTGAAATGTAAACTGTCTATGCTATGGGCATCCTTAGTAAGACTTTACTGAATAAGTGACTAATTGTACTTTGAGATATTGTTACAGATAAGAGACTAATTGAGCTAATCAAGACTTTGCCCCATGAGTGGAAGACTTGTACTTTGAAAACTGATGTAACTGATTAAGTTAAGATTGACTATTTTTTGATTTTACTGATAAGTGGACTGAGTTAACATTTGCCCCATGAGTGGAAGACTTGGACTATTGTATTTTGAGATTATATTGTGATTTTCTTATGTACCTTGAAAATGTGACCTAAGAGATGTTTTAGTGCTAATTCAAATGTAAATTGTGTATGCTATGGGCAAGAAAGATCTTGGGGCCGAATGTAATGGAAATGCAGATTTAAAGATCTTCCCTGCCCCTAGCTTAAGTGCACCTGGAGCCTGTGGTGGGAGGCTTGTTTTTCAGGGAAGCCCAGCCTTGATGCTTTTGTGATTGGGCAGTGGGTCAAGGAGGTTGTTACAATCTCTGAGCTAGGAGAAGACTATATAAACCCTGGGGAGAGGCTTTGCTTTGGGGCTCACTTTGAGAAGTGTTGTGTGATTTGACCAGATGAGACTCTGGGAAGCCGTTGTTGAGAGCCCCCCGGCTTTGAAAACCCAGATGTTGATGCTTCCCTCTCTGGTAACTGTGATTTGGTATTGATATAATGGTTGGACAGTTTGGAAGCCTGTCTGTTTGATCTGTAAGTTCTGTAACTCTGAAGTTCGGGGTGCTGACCTTTTTCCCCTGAACTAGGTAATGTGTGTTTGTTTGATTAAAGTAAGCTTGTTAACCCAATTTGAGTTGCTTTCCTTTTGAAAAGCAGATCTAAGAACCTGTGTTGGCAGTCACCCTGGGGATATTGGGGTGCTTGCCGCTACAGTCACTTAACCCCCATTGCCCTGTCTTCCCCATTCCAAACAGTGAAAGAAAGAAAGAAAGAAAGAAAGAAAGAAAGAAAGAAAGAAAGAAAGAAAGAAAGAAAGAGAAAGAAAGAAAGAAAGAAAGAAAGAAAGAAAGAAAGAAAGAAAGAAAGAAAGAAAGAAAGAAAGAAAGAAAGAAAGAAAGAGAGAGGGGATGGAGGGGGGAGAGAGAGAGAGAGAGAAAGAGAGAGAGAGAGAGAAGGAAGGAGGGAAGGAAGAAAAAGAAAAAAGAAAATCATAAAACCACTGAAATGAGGAAGTATAAATTACCACTGAAACAAAACAGCATTAACCTCAAATGGTCAAGACCTCCACAAAAATATTGGTTAGGAACTTACACGCCTTGGAATGCACCATGCTACCCAAAAAAGCAAAGTAAAAAATGAAGCAAGAATTGATCATTTTTCCTTAGTCAGAAACCAAATAGGTGGATTAAGAAAAATAAGGGAAAACTGTATTTGTTTAAAACTTTATGTTTTACCAAGTTTTCCCCTCTCTATTAACTCAAAAAACCCTGACTTAGGCAGGGGAATTTTTAATCTCTATTTTTAAAGTGAGGAAAAAGATTTAGGAAGATGATTTTGACCAATGTGTGAGAGATGAACTGGAGAAAGAAGAGATTAGGGCCAGAGAGGAGTCAATAGCTATTTATAACAGTTTAAAGAAGCATCAATCAATGTGATTGATAGTGGAGTAAAAAGGAGGGATCATACATGAAAGATACTGTAAAAGTTTAAGTTAGGACGAAGCAACTGATTTCAAATGGAAGGTGAGGGAAACGGAAGGGCCAAGGATACCCCAGAGGCTTCAAAACCAATGGGCTGGAAACATGTTGGTACTGATGGTGATACTATTAAAAAAATAGGGAAGATGGCAGGAAGGGCAGGTTTTTTGGGGTGAGGGGGAGGTTAGTCATGCTGACTTTGAGTGTGAAACTTAAAGTAGCCCTCTCAAATACTTTCTTTTGGAAATCTGATAAAACAAAATCCATGGTAAGTATAGTAACCCCAACTGTTTTCTCAGTGTAAGACAATTTTTTCATACTATTAACTAGAAGTAAATCTTTGAGAATATGCTTCAGTTCCAGAGTGTATTCCTTCTCAGTGGGGCAAGTCTGCAATTATATACATGGGACAGACTGGAGAGTGAATCTGAAAGGAAGTGAGCAGTGTGGCTGGAACTTATTTACCAATCATTTAGTTGGTCACAGAGTAGTTATCCTCAGGGAAACAAGAAAATGGTGTGTTAGAGCCAAAGGGCGCCAGCTCAAACCAGCTTGGGGATTAACTATTCAATTTTCATTATTGGGCATTTATACCCTAGAAATCCATAAATGCTACAAATCAAGAATATAAGATTTATTGCTTTGTAGATTCTCTGAGATTTAAGGAAGTGACCATGAAAATGTTAATAATGCAGATCAAATTTAAAAGTGTCCTGTTTTTGAAGAGTCTGTTGTTAAAAACACACACATAGACATACACCACACACACACACACACACACACACACATTTACAAGAACACTGTGAAATAAAAGGAAGCTGACATAAGGTAGATGAGTTAGGTAGAGAGTTGGCTGAGAATCTGGTCATAGAACCATGATGGACCATATAAACAGCTAGTCCAACTCCCTCATTTTTCAGATATGGAAACAGAAACCGGCTCCAAAAGCTTAAGTGACTTACTTATTCAAGGTCACAAAGACAGTATACAGCATATGCAATTCAAATCTAGGTCTTCTGCCTCCAAATCTAGCCTCTTCAAATCTACCACAGGGCCTGTCTTGCTTCAATCCTTGACACTACTAGGTGATCTTCCACATGTATAAGTGTTAGTCCCTGGCCCTTAAAAACTATTATAATATGAATATTTTAGGAGCTTTCAATTCAACTTGTTCAATGATAACCTTAGCTGAATATTACTATAAAAATGTATGTGTTTTCCAGTTCACTGACTAGCCTATCACTAAAACTTTATCAAGAGCAGCTCATATAAAATATAGCATTTGGAGTTTTACAAAGCACTTCACTTACAACACACTCTCTCTCTCTCTCTCCATACACACACACACACACACACACACACACACACACACACACACACACATACACATACACACACACACTCATACATACATACATAAACACATACACACAGATAGAGATGATAGACACAGGGATATACTGACCAGTGATTTCATCAGTATAGGGAGGCCCTTGTGAGGCACTTCCTTGCCCAGGATGACAAAGCCAGAATGTGGTATAGGTAGGTCTGAACCTTGGGCTTTTGTAAGCCTGAGGCTATCTCTTTACCTACAACTCCAAAATGTCTCTCTGACCCAAGGTTCAGTAAATCCATCAACAAGAATTTATTAAATACCTACCATGTACACATACACAGAATGGTAAAAGACAACGCATGCTCTTAAAGGAGCTCACAGTCTAATATGGGCAAAACAACACACAAAAAGCTATATATACAGATAAATTGGAGGTAATCAACAGAAAGGAGGCACCAGGATAACCAGGGATAAAGAAAGGCTTCTTGCAGAAGATGGGATTTTAATCAAGATTTGAAGGAAGCCAGGAAAGCAGGAGTTGGAGAGGAGGAGGGTTCAGAGAATAAGTGACAGCTTGATTCAGAGGTGGCCTTCAAAGGCCAAATTCAGGTCCCCTTTCTTTATACCGTGCTGTCTCTAGTTCATAATTGCTAAATCTGAATTTATTAAATCTGAATTTAAAATTAACCAGACTTTGAACTAAATCAGTCAGAAACAATGTGTAATGCTTTTATAGGGCTATAGAAGTTTTTGTTCTTGTTTTAAATTTTCCTCCAGAAGGAACCAGCTCCCTGTCTCGTTTCAGAAACAGGTACAATTTATTACAACTACCTTTTGAAAGATCATTGCTGTGAATCCATTTAGGCTGCAGTTTCTGAGGCCAAGGAAATAAATAGAATTAAAATATTTTAAAAAGTGTGACTGAGTGATAAATACATATGTTTAAAAGGTTCATCCTGTACTCATGTAGAGTTCTAGGGTTCTGAGAATGCCTTAAAAAAAAGACCTTCCTGGAGAGTAAAGCAGTGCAGCATCATGTTTACAGAATTGAAAGAAAACAACAACAAACCCAAAGAACCGGATTCCCCTCCTCAATATTTCTATTTGAAGGCAACATATTTAATTTGAAATTTCCTCTCGCTGTGCCAAATTAGAGCTTGAGCTCCTTCCTGGGAAGTTTTGAAGTGTACACTCTTATGTGACACACAAAATACTGTTAAAACAGTCAAGAGTAGGAAGGAATTTTTTAAAAAAATGTTTTTCTTTCTTCAGTATCATGCACCTGGCAAGAAAAGGGACCGTTCTTTCAAGCCTTAAAGGCATTCCTCACTCTCTCCCGAGACTCAAGCCTACTTATTTTTATTTCCCTTTGTAAACCTATGAAGTTACATCACTTCTTTTTTGGCTTGACTTTACAATTTTCAGTACTTTTCCATGTACATTGTTCCTTGTTCCTTTCCTCCCTGCCTCCCCTCCTCCCCCAATAATTAAAAGAGATGGTTACTTGACCGTGAGGGGCATCTGGAAAGGAACTGGCTCACTTCCGATTCCTTCTAGCCTCGGGGAGAAGCACCAACAGTTTGTAGTGTCATATTTATTTAGTTCGAAATCAATGAGCCAGTCACATAATCAGGCATATGCTTACTCAGTTACTTTACAACATAAACACGAAGGCTGTAAGGGAGAAGTCCTCCCCCAACCTCTTTCCACACTTCCTATCCCATTCTTACTATTCACTCAAACCAAACAGTTAAGGCCTCTTCCTTAAACAGTGAATCAGGATGTCTGCCTGGGACAGGACCTTAGAGATAATTTAGAAACAAAATAACATCCTAAGTGGGGAGGTACCTCCTTGGCCCCCTTCAGTTCATTCCATGAAGGAACTAGACATACCTGAACCCACAAGATACCGGACAAGTGGTTAAATGGCTTTTGTAGTCCACGACCTTCCCTGTTAGCACATTTCACTTTTAAACAGATTTGTTAGGAAGTTGTTTTTGTTTTTGTTTTCTGGAGCCAAACCTAAATTCGGACCAGGCCACTTCCACCACTGCTCCAGTCTCTGCCCTGGGACACCAAACAAAACAATCAGAATCCCTCTTCCACACCACTAATTTTAAGTACTTAAAGATAACTATATTCACTGAACAAAGGGCTAGGACTATATAGATGATATCTATCAATTCTGGTCTGGAGTTTGGGGCAAATGAGAAGAGCCCTTATGGGTGTAGAGAAACAGGATACACTGCACCACGTTACTATATCTTGTGGTGGAGGTATAATAGGACAAAGGTTTCCCATTCCCTCGCAACAAGGATTAGTTTTCCCTAAAAGGTAATACAAGCTACCCCTGGGACTTGATAGACCCCTATCTCCCTTAGCAGTTTCCTGGTCACATCAGAGTATTAAAAAGTACTTGAGTCCGAGTTCCTCCAAAGCCCACAAGAGTTGCCATACATTACTCTTCTGACAAGTCACATTTCCTGTTAGGCAGCTCTCTAGGTAGTACAATGGACAGACCCTGGGTCTGGGGTCAGGAAGACCTAAATTCTAATTCCTTCTCAAATACTTACTAGCTGTGTCACTCTGGGCAAGTCACTTAACTTCTATTTGCCTCAAATTCTTCATCTTTAAAATAGAGATTACTATAGTATCTACCTCCCAGATAGATGTATATAATTATTGTAAAAAAATGTAAAGTACTCAGCACAGTGCTTGGCACAGAATGCTATGTAAATGCTTATTATTATTGAATATCATAACTTTTTTTGACCTTTTTTTTTGGAGGGGGGAGGCAGGGCAATTGGGGATAAGTGACTTGCCCAAGGTCACATGGCTAGTAAGTGTTAAGTGCCTGAGGCTGCATTTGAACTCAGGTACTCCTGACTCCAGGGCCAGTGCTCTAGTCACTGTGCCAGCTAGATGCCCCAGTGTTTATTATTGTTGTTGTTGTTGTTGTAGAGTTGTATTGCAAAGTTGAACAGGACCAACAAATGTCACTGTGTCCCTGTAGTTTAACTTTTTTTTTACTTTGCAAACAAACTAAACTTCTTTCTGTTAACTGTTCAATATCTCGGAAATGCCTCATTTTATCCCAACATGAAACCTTAAATAACAGGGTCCTCGGGTCAGAACCACTCCTAACAGAACCTTATAGATTTAGAAAAACAGGACACTCTTGACCAAGTGACCATATTTCAAGCTGGAGAATGCAGGGACCTTTCTAAAAAACTGACTCAAGGGCCAGATGTCTTTACCACTCAGCTTGTGCTGTGAGCTGTGAAGTATCCCTGCCAGCCTTTGTTTCTCTTTGAAGGAGGATTTCCTATCAATTAGTATATGATAGTGTTTGAGGTGAACCCCTTTCTCTCAGACATTGGTGGGGATCTCTATTTGTTAGGACACTGGTGTGGGGCTAGGAATTAAAGGCTAGTCCAGGAAAGCAGAGGAGAAGAAGATCCTGCAACTGACCCAGGAATTATTTACCCATCTACAAAATAAGCCTGGGAATCTCACAAGTAGCAATGGTGGTTTTTAATGGGCAAGGAAGCATGACAGTCCAGGCTTTTTCTCTGCTCTGCTCACCAGCACTCCTCTCATAAGCCTGCTGACTTTTGACTGGCTCACCAGCTCCCTCCCAACCACGACTTGATACTGTCTTTCAAGCCCTGTTGTCCACAAGTAGTTCCTTTCTGTGTTGTTTTCACCCCACTCCCCACCTCAATTCCATCTCCAAAACCATCCTGCATAGATGCTCCTAGTGGTCAGGACCAAGCCTTATACTCTTTGTTTCTATCAACACTTATATAATCCCTGTGATTTCATTTGTATAGAGGGCAAAGCATTGCTTGGGAGTACTGTGAGGTTAAGTGACAAGTCAAATATGAGGCAGGTGGGTAAAGAGACAGAGCACTGAACGACATGCAGGAAGACCTGAGGTAGTTCAGTCTCAGACACTTATTAGCTGCAAGACTCTGAGATTTCTATCAAACCACCACATCCTAAGAATGGCTGCCATTATGTTATCCGTGCCTGTGTCCAGCTATATTATCTTTTTCTACCAAGCACAATATCATTTTGTTCATCTGTCTTAAAAAAATTAGTCAAACATGTACTCAAGATCACTATGAAATATGAGATATTATGTGAAGCACTAGGAATAGAAAGATGAAAAATTATGCAGTACTTACCTTCAAGTGGCTTAAAACTTAGTGATGAGATTATATGTGTATACACATATAGATATATACGTAAGCACATATATCTATGGGGTTACGAATATATACACATATGTATATATGCATCTATGTATGAATATACAAGTGCCCACATATATACACATAGGATGAATGTGTGCATATAAGTATGGGCATATATACACATGTGTGCATGTATATATATATATATATATATATATATATATATATATATATATATATATATATATATCTATGCACACAAAAATCTCACCACTAGATTTTAAGGTGCTTGAAGGTAGGTGCTACATAAATTTTCACCTTTGTATATGTGTGTATATAAATATGGAAATATATGTATTAAATATTACATATTACAATATTTGTGATTTAATTAACATATAGCAAATACCAATATTATAATATATGTACTGTACTTATTATATATCTGATATGTATTATAGATTATATATTACATTTTAAATATATGTATATATTAGTGTGTGTGTGTATATGTGTGTGCATACATATGTGTGCATGTGTATGAATTCTGGAATTCTCTCACAACCACATCAGTACACAAGCATTTATTGAATGTCTGCGATGTGCTAGGCACTATGCTAGTGCTCAATATACAAATACAATAAATGAAACAATCCCTCCTCATAGGTACCTTATTTAGAATTTTTCATCAACCTATCCATGATGGTAATTCTTTATTTTTTTAGTTGTGAAAGATTAACTATATTTCCCTCCATCCTATCCTGGCCCCCAATTATTCTATTTTCTCCTTTGACCCTATCCCTTTTCAAAAGTGTTTGCTTCTAACTACCCTCTCCCCTAATCTGCCTCTTCCTTCTATCATCCCTCCTCTTAACCCCCATCCCCCATTTTCCTGTAGGGTAAGATAATGAATTGAGTGTGTATGTTATTCCCTCCTTAAGCCAAATTCAAAGAGAGTAAGGTTGTCCTATTCCTTTTCACTTTCCTGCTCTTCCCCTCTATTGTAACAGTTTTCTCTTGCCTCTTTTATGAGATAATTTACCCTAATCTATCTCTCCCTTTTTCCGTCTCACAATAAATTCCTCTCTCACCTCTTAATTTTACTTTTTAGATATCATCCCTTCATATTCAATTCATCTTGTGTCCTCCGTCTATGTATACATGTACATACATATGCCCATGCTCACATATATATTTACATACACATACACCCTCTTATACATACATATATATGTATGTATACATATATACACATATATATTCCCTTCAACTATCCTCATACTGAGAAAAGTCTTATGAGTTACAATGATCATTTTTCCATGTAGGAATGTAAATAGTTCAACTTTAATAAGTTCCTTATGGGCAGAGTCAAGATGGTGGAGTAGAAACAGTACTTCTGTGGAGCTCCAGCCCATACCATGTCAAAATTATGTAAAAGAAGGACTATGAATGACCTCTGGAGCTCAAGAACCCACAAAATGACACAGAGAAGCTAACCTCCCACTGAGGACAGTCCTGCAACCTGGCAGGGAATGGCCAGCACAGAGCTCTGGGAGCCCAGCCCAGGGCCCCATGAGTCGGAGGTTTTAGCCCAAGGGCAGCCAGACCAGCAGTCAGCTGGAGGGACCCCAGAACACCAGCAACTGTGGCGATTCCAGAATTATCAACACAGATATGCCTAGGACAAAGTGAGAGGTCAGTGCCCTATGGACTTTGGGACTGGTTGGGAGAATGCATCAGCCTCTTCCCCTGGGGGTGAGAAGCCACTGAGGAGCAGGCTCAGCTTGCACCATGTTGCCACATAGCAGCTTCAGCTCTTGGCCTGTAAACTGTAGGGGGATCCGGGGATCAGTCTGGGGGGTAAGCGCTCTTGCTTTACCCTTCCTAGATCTAGATTGCAATCTGGGTTGGAGGTCTTGGGGTGTGTGACCAGCTTGCCAGAGTGTGTGGAGGCTTCACAGAGGCCACCCAACAAATATCTCTGGCAGTTGAGAAAACCCCAATGTTTGGGATGGAAGTTCCCCTGGCTGGTGGCAAAGTCCTACTGTGGCAACAAGCCCCAAAGTCAAGTAATTAAGTGGCAACATGCCTAGGCAAAGGAAGCAAAATAAACGGAAAAATTCAACATCAGATTCATATTTGGGGGGCAAAGAGGACAGAAACATGGAACAGGAAGAGGACTGTGAGGTCAGAACTCCTGCACCAAAAAACCCAAATGAAAATACAAGCTGGTTACAGGCCATAGAGGACCTTAAGAAGCATATAAGAGAAGAGGGGGGAAATTGGGAAGAGAAATGAGAAGGATGCAAGAAAAGTATGAAATGAGAGTCGTCAGCCTGACTGAGGAAAATAACACCTTAAAAAACAGACTAACTCAAATGGCTAAAGAAGCTCAAAAAGGCAATGAGGAGAAGAATGCCTTAAAAAGTCGACTTTGCCAGATGGAAAAAGAATCTCAAAAGCTCACCGAGGAGAATCATTCCTTCAGAATTAGACTGGAGCAAATGGAAGCTAGTGACCTTATGAGAAATCAAGATGCTATTAAGCAGATCCAAACAAATGAAAGAATAGTGAAATGTGAAATATCTCATTGGAAAAACCACTGACCTGGAAAATAGATCCAGGAGAGATATTTTAAAAATTATTGGACTACCCGAAAACCATGATCAAAGAAAGAATCTAGAAACTATCCTTCAAGAAATTCTCAAGGAAAATTGCCTGGATGTTTTAGAACCAGAGGGCAAAATAGAGGTTGAAAGAATCCACAGATCACCTCCTGAAAAAGATCCCAAGAAGAAATCTCCTAGGAATATTGTAGCCAGGTTCCAGAACTCCCAGATCAAGGAGAGAATATTACAAGCAGCCAGGATGAAACAATTTGAATACTGTGGAAATGCAGTCAGGATAGTACAGGATCTGGAAGCTTCTACACTGAAGGACTGAAGGGCTTGGAATATGATATTCCAGAGGGCAAAGGAGCTGGGATTAAAACCAAGAATCACCTACCCAGCAAAACTGAGGATTATGTTTCCGGGGAAAATTTGGTCATTCAGTAGAATAGAGGACTTTCAAGCATTCTTGAGGAAAAAAACCAGAGTTGAATAGAAAATTTGACATTCATATACAAGAAGCAAGAGATTCTTGAGAAGGTAAACAGGGAAAAGAAACCACTATAAACTTATCAAAGTTTATTTACATTCCTACAGGGGAAAACAATAGCTGTAACTGATGAAAGTTTTCTCAGTATGAAAATAGTTGAAGAAGGGTATATGGGCATATGAATATATATGTGAATGTGTGTATATATGTTTTCAGGTATACATAGATAGAGGGCACAGGTGGAATTTAATAAGAAGGGATGATACTTAAAAGGTGAAGTTAAGAGGTGAGAGAGTAATGTGGTGAGGGGGAATGGAGAGAGACAATGGGGTGAACTGTCTTGTGTAGAGGAGGCAGGGGAAGGTGGTTGCAGGGGAGGGGAGGAACAGGAAGGCAAAAAGGCAAAAACTTATTCTCATTGAATTTGGAACAGGGAGAGAATGACATGCATACTAAATAGGGTGTCCCACCCTACAGGAGTGTGGGGGAAAGGGGGATGGGGAAAGATGGTGGAGGTGAGGGAGGGCTAGGGGGGAGGGAAGTTGGAAGCACCCACTTTTGAAAACGGACAAGATCAAGGTGGGGAGTGGACCAGCTGGAAGGTGGTATGGGAGGGAGGGAAATATAGTCAGTCTTTTATAATATATCTACTATGGTAATATTTTACATAGCTACACATGTACAGCATATACTGAGTTGCTTATCTTCCTTTTAAAATCAAATTTTTAAAAAATTTATAAATACTTTGATTAATACTATTTTGCATATAATTGGGAGATAAGATGTGCAGGCAGTGGGGCACAGGGATTCACCTCGCCCTACTGGAAAAGTCGAAGGGGGTATGGGAGAAGAGATGGGAGAGAACAGATTGGATGAGGGGATATCCTGTATGATTATTATTCTGGGGTGGTGGGTAGGGGAAAAATGGGGAAAAATTGTAACTCAAAATCTAGTGGAAATGAATGATGTAAACCAGAAGTTAATAAAGCATTTAGAAAAAAAAAAAGTTCTTTATGATTTCTTTTTTTCTGTTTACTTTCTCATGCTTCTCTTGCTTCTTGTAGTTGAAAGTCAAATTTTCTGTTCAGCTTTTTTTTTTCATCAAGAATGCTTGAAAATCCTCTATTTCATTGAATGATCATATTTTCCCCTGAGACATTATACTCAGTTTTGCTGGGCAGGTGATTCTTGGTTTTAGTCCTAGCTCCTTTGACCTCCAGAATATCATATTCCAAGCCCTTCAATCCCTTCATGTAGAAGCTGATAGATCTGTTATCCTGATTGTATTTTCACAATACTCAAATTGTTTCTTCCCGACTGCTTGCAGTATTTTCTTCTTGACCTGGGAACTCTGGAATTTGGCTATAATATTCCTATGAGTTTTCTTTTTGGGATCTTTTAAAAGAGGTGATCAGTGAATTCTTTCAATTACTATTTTGCCCTCTGCTTCTAGAATATCAGGGCAATTTTGCTGGATAACTTTTTGAAAGATGGTATCTAGGCTCTTTTTTTTTTATCATGGCTTTCAGGCAGTCCAGTAATTTTTAAATTATCTCTCCTGGATCTATTTTCCATGTCAGTGGTTTTTCCAATGAGATATTTCACACTGCCTTCTATTTTTTCATTTGTTTGAATCTGTTTTATAGTATCTTGATTTCTCAGAAGGTCATTAGCTTCCAATTGCCCCAATCTAATTTTGAAGGAATGATTCTCCTTAGCGAACTTTTGAGATTCTTTTTCCATCTGGCAAAGTTGGCTTTTTAAGGCATTCTTCTCCTCATCGGCTTTTTGGCCATTTGAGTTAGTCTATTTTTTAAGGTGTTATTTTCTTCAGTATTTTTTTGGGTCTCCTTTAGCAAGGTATTGAGTCAGTTTTCATAATTTTCTTGAATAATTCTCATTTTTCTTCCCAATTTTTCCTCCACTTCTCTTACTTGATTTTCAAAATCCTTCTTGAGCTCCTCCATGGCATGTAAATGGTTCACGTTTTTCTTGAAAGCTTTTGATACAGGAGCTCTGACTTTGTCATCTTCCTCCTATTCCATGCTTTTATCCTTTTTGTCCCCAAAAAAAGGATTCTATAGTCTGTTTTTGCTTCTTCATATTGCCAGCCAATTGCTTGACTTTTGAGCTCTTTGCCATGGTAGAACTCTGCTTCCAGAATGGAGAAAGCTTTGTCCCAAATTGCTGGAATTTCTGCAGGTGCCAGAGCTATTAGGAGGGTACCCTCTCTACAATCTCCACAAGCTCTGGTATACTGACCATACACCCCAAGACTACCACCTAAGATTACGATCCAGATTCAAGTAGGTGAAAGCAAGAGCAGTTACCCTCTGAATGATCACTTGGTCCCCTATAATCTGCAGGCCAGGAGCTCTGGAAGCAGCCACAAGGCAGTAGCTGCAGACACCACCATGCCTCCACCACCTTTCAAGCCCGGGGACAGGGGCTGGACCATGCTCTTCCATCCCACTCCCCCCACCCTAGTTCCAACAGAGTTCCACACTGACTTTTTACTTTATCTTTGGTGTTTATGGGTTGAAAAGTCTGGAAACTGCCACAGCTGCTGGTGATTCACTCTCCTGAAGATGGTTTTGGCTGCCACTGGTCAGGGCCACCCTGGGGCCAGAACCATGCAGCTCATGCAGGACAATGCTCGGCTTCCAACTTGGTGCAGTGGACCCTTCCCATCAGCCTGCCAGGCTGCCTTCAGTGGCAGATTTGTTTCTCTCTGTCACTTTGTGGGTTCTGTAGCTCTTAAATTTGTTTAGTCATTTTTTTACATGTATTGGAAATGATTGGAGTCAGAGCCCATGCCAAGTCTGTGCTTCTACTCCACTATCTTGGTTCCATAATCCATGCTGGTACTTCTTAAGCAGCTTCTCTCCATGCTATTTCCCAAAAGTTCTCCACAGGGGTTCCACAGAGCATGCTGGAGGCCTTCTTAGCTATCTCTGAACATTGCAAGGGCACTACTGGAACACTCTGGATATACAACAGTTGCTCTTGCCCTGTGATCAGTCCATATTCTCTTTCTGTCATAGAATTCCTTAATGATATGCTTTACCCCTGTTCTTCAGAATTTCTCTGGATTATTTGTTATAGCCTGCTCATACTGACCACGTTTCTTTCCATGACTCCTCAGTGTGATGTTCATTGATGGTTCTTTTAAGGCAATGAATGTGAATGATTATGAATAAGTGAATATGGACCACTGGAGCAGGATGAGATATTTAAGGGTAGAGGGGGTAAGTTGAAAGGAGGTAGATAATCAACAGAGTTATCACAGAGGAAGTGGAACCTAAAATGGGCCTTGAAGGATGATATTTAAATAGGTAAAGTTGCCTCCTTTCAGACACAGAAAACTGTGTGTACGAAAGTACAGATTAGGGGCAGCTAGGTGACACAGTGAATAGATCACTGGTCCTAGAGTTAGGAGGACCTGAGTTCTAATTGGGCCTCAGACACTTAACACTTACTAGCTGTGTGACCTTGGGCAAGTCACTTAACCCCAACTGCCCTACCTTCCCCCCTCCAAAAAAGCAAAAAAATAAATTTTTTTTTAAAAAAAGCACAGATTAGAGAGGGCAGGGAAACCTAAATGTATATCTAAGATTCTAGTAACACATGAAAGAAATTTCCATAAAAGTTAGGCTGGAGCCAAATTGTTGAGTCTTCAATACCAGCATAAAAGTTTGGATTTTATTCAGTAGGCAGAGGAACTGTACTAAAGATTTCTGAGCAGACTAATGGTGTGATAAACTATGCATTAGAAGGAATATTTGGGATACAGGATGAGTGATAGCCTGGAGATGAGACAAAGTCGTGTCAGAACAACCAATTAAAAGCAATAATGATAATAATAATAATGCAATTACTCACATTTAAATAGCTTTTTAAGGCTTACCAAGTGCTTTCTTTACAACAGTCTTGTGAGGTAAATGATATAGGTATTATTACTATTCCCATTTTATAAATGCTGAAACAAACTCAGAAAGGTTAAGTCACTTACCCATTTTTGCAAAGACAGTAAATATTAGAAATAGGATTCAAACCTTGGAATCTCCTGACTCCAGAGTCAGTGCTTTTCCCAATATAGCACAGAGCTCATTCCCCAATGTTTAAATCCTCAAAGAATATGAACAATGAGTTCTCAAAAGAAAAAAATTCACACTACTAACAATCATATGAAAGATTTTTTTTTTCCAAATCACTGAGAAAAATGCAAATCAATACAGGTCTAAATGTATAATCTAACTCACTATTAGCAAATAGATCAAAATGACAAAAGATGGAAACAGTTAATATTGGAGGTGTCCCCAAATGTTAGGTAAATTGTTTAAGGAAGTTAAAGACAGAAATAAAAGTACCAGATAGAGTAAGTATAGTGGCAACCACACTGGCATACCCAGGATGTCTACTAGCACAGGTTCTTAGATATGCTTTACTAGGGAAGATAGTTGTTTAAGGGGTCAGCAATTTTTTTAAAATTACATTCATTAGTTTAGGGGAAAAATCAGCACCCTGAACTTCAGAGAAAATCCAAACAAAGAGAATAAATAAAATGCAAGCAGGGAAATAAATAGCCACAGACAGGGCTTCTGTCTGAGAAATCAGCACAGATCAACAGATCCAAATGTCTGATCAAGGCAATACATATATAGCTACCAGAGAGAGAAGCACCAACATCTGGGTTTTTCAAAGCTGGGAGGCTCCTTAATGGTACCCAGGGTCTCTTCTGGTCAAATCACAAGAACACTCTTCCAATGAATAAGCCCCAAAGCAAAATGCTAACCTCAGAGTATATATACCCTTTTGAGAGCAAGAGGGCATCACAACCCTCCATGACTCAGTACCTAATTAGAAATTAACAAAAGGTGTGAAAGCCTTCCTACAAGCAAGCCTCCTCTAAGTAAGCTCCGTATTTGGCCTGTTAATGGATGGGGAAGGTCTTACATTCATTTGTGGCAAAACTTTTTGTGATAGCAAGTAATGGAAACAGAGCAGAAGGGCCACTGAATGAGAAATAGCTAAACAAAGTGTGTTACCAATATAATAGATCATCACTGCACTATAAACAAAGTATTAATAGCATAAGACTTCAGAAAAGCAGGGGCAGATATATCAACTAATGCAAAGTAGATTAGGCAGAATCAAGAAAGTAATACAAACAACAATAATATCAACAGAAGGACAAATATGAAATTAAATATCATAATTATAATAACCAAATTTGGTCTCAAAAAAGAGTTGAAAAATACATAACCTCAGTGTTTTGCAGAGGTGGGAAGTTACAGGTATAGAATATTACACGTTCTGCATAATAGACATGATGATGTACTGGTTAATTTGCTGAATTGCTTTTTCCTCTTCTTTTTTATTTTTTTAAAAACAAGGTTGGAGCTTACTGGGTTATTCTGAAGACATTTTGCTGGTGATAAGGTGTTTTTCAGCGGTTTTAGGAGCCTATGAATGACCCAGAGTTCTGGTATAATGACAAGGAGAACAAGAAGAGGGGTCATGCAATGATCTGACATAAGCATAAATAAGATTAGCACTTAAAAGTATCACAGGGCCACTGGACAGTGGTGACATCAAGCAAATGCCTTGTTCATCCAGCCTAAAGATGATGAAGAAGAGTTTAGGGTCCAGAGTAGACAAGATAAGTATGCACACTCTTAGCATAATCATCAGATGAGTTCCAAATATGGTCATAATATTTTCATGAATCTACATTGTCAGGATGGTTTGAGGACTGCAGCACTTAGGCCTTTACCTTGAGAGACAAACACTTTTCACCTTATTTTTGTTCATTCATTCATTTATTTTATTGCTGATGGAAACCCCTTTGCGAGCTTATTAAGAATTCATTTCCTCTCATCTAATTTTTCATTTTCCCTTCTTTGCAAACAGTTTTGCTTTCTACTCATTATAACATCCAGTTATCAACAGAATGTGATGCCACCCACCTTTATTAACCCTGAAAGATTAACATGAAGAAATATACACAGACTGTCCATACCTCTACTGATTAGATCCCAACAGAAAAATACACATAATAAAAACCAGACCAAAGCTCCTTGTTGTTTGAAAGGAATACTTAACCACAGAGTTTGAGAGAAAAGCTGACCTATGACAAGAGACACATAAATAAACAAACACCACACTTCTGGGAGTTGGGCACTTGCCCAGAAATTCAGAATTAGAGGATCTAATAGACAGAACATATGGGAAGCTCCCACCCTAACGATAATCAGACCCTTCTCTGTTTTGTTCTCCACTATCAGCACATGATTGGAGCTATAATGTTATACTATATGGACGATTTTAATTTAGTCCTTCATCATGCTAGTAGACACAAATCCATGACTTAACAAAGATATACTGGCTCCTGAAAATGTATAACTTAACAACTAAAAAGATTGCAGATTATATGGGATTATATGGGATCACTCTGCAATTAGAGGGAGAAACTTTATCTCTTTTATCTTTACATGAATAAAAATGCTTTTTATCAAATCATTTTGATACAACATCAACACAAAATGGGTGAATACTGAACATCTTTCTACCTGCAACAGATGACTGCTTTACACGAAAGGGCCAAATCCAGGAAGATCTGCCTGACTTCAAATGTGAGGGCATACTTCAGTGTGTGGCCATCAATGATCAAGGCAATGTCATTTTCTTTGCCCAGAGAACTTCCAAGGCAAACACAGTGCTGAGTAAGGGCTTCTCTTGTTGCCTGAAATAAAAAAAAGCATGGGAGAGGTAAGAACTAAATCTAAATTCTTCCATCAAAAAGTCCTGAAATTTCAGGACTTCATAAAATGCATTATCACTGTTCATCTTAACTTTATATATTAACACTTCACATTAATGTCATCAAGAGACTGCTGTCCTGGTCAACATGCCTTATATTGAGATCTTTTTGGTACTTCAATGAATAAACTCTTCTAAATTTGAATTAGTACTGGATTTCAACCATTCAAATCCTAATCTAATTAAACAGTTGCATTAAAAGAGGTTATTGTGTATTTGTGTGTGTGTGTGTGTGTGTGTGTGTGTGTGTGTGTGCCTTCTCTTCTATATCTTTCTATGGCCCTTAGACTCTTAATATAAATGGAAAAGGGAAACTCCATAGGAATATTTATTCCTAATATGCACTTTAAAGCTAGTAAGGTCATCTAAATGATCAGCTGGTAATCAATACAATTAGCTTTCTCAATATGGTACCAGACGTGTTTTAAAGAAGTGATGAGATTTTTGTTAAGTTCCCTGCAGACAACAAGTAGAAAAATAACATTTATAACTCTTTATTCTCAGACTTTCCAGAGGCCTTTAGGTCATATTATTAGTGTATCTTTATGAAATGAAATTCACTTCTCATAACAGGAAACATACATGAAACACCAACACCATACTATAAGAACTATCCAGGCTTGATGTTCATTTCCAGTTGGAATTAGAACATGGGATTATATCAAAGTAATAAATTTGATCCCTGGACAGTTATACTTAAATCAATGAGGGTTGTAACTCTAAACTCAAACCCTGAAAAAAGAAACACAAGGTCAGAACAGGGATGGGAGCAGCAACTAGGTGCCATATATGGTCAACCTCAGAGTGGATGTGGGTCAGTTTTAAAAGCCACAATTAAACTAATTAGGGTACTATAAAGGGTAGTTTTAGTCATTATGTGTGTGTGTGACACTGAATATACTGCATATGCTGCAAATATTCTACATATTTAATTAAATACATAGAATCAACCTAGACCCTTTCCCCCTGAAGAGTTTAATTTTATGTTCAGCTACCACTGTAAAACTGGAACCTCTCATTTTACTGAATCATTTTTCCTTCTCAACAAGAGACTTTGGGGCTTATTAGAAGGGGATGCATTTAGAATTTCCCATGCCCTTAACCAAAAATAACATTTGATATTTCTACTACTGAAAAGAATAAATAAAGTGGTACTATAGGAATACACTGTTAATGGATTGAAGATGTGCTCAGGAGAAAAGGTAACTGATATGTTACACTGGGGGGGCATCCCTACACTATTTATTACTCCCTAAGCTCAATCCATTGCTGAGTCAGGATGCTAAAACAGAAAAACCTGAGATCCTGATTCTTGCTGCTTAGTTTACTGAATAATATTAGGCAAATCACTTAATATTTAGAGGTCAATTTGCTTTGTAAAGTAGGGTTAAAGCCACCTGTCCCATATACTTAATAGGGATGTGGAATGGCTATTTTGATCCTAAGAATTCTACACACAAATGTATGATATTATTTTTTTAGGAGGTACACATTTATGGAATCAGCTAGCAGAAACTAGTAACCTATACTCCTGAGACATCATAAAACTATAATGTTTCAGGGATGGAAGGGATCTCAGAGGTTACCTAGAATTAGAAAAACTCTTCAATTCAGAGTCAGAGGGACCAGATAGTTCTGCTACTGCTACCTGAGTGACTTTAGTAGAAACCTCCCTTCCCTACTTCTAAATTTCCTTGACTATGAAATGAGGGTACTGAATCTCTAAGGCCCATTTCCCAGACAAAAAAATGATACAGAATTACATTTCAACAGGTTCATCATTTCCTCCATTTGAACATTAATTCCCTCATTCATTGGAGATCACAACCTATTTGCACCTTAGCAGAAATCTCTTCTTGACAATATTCTTCAGTAGAGCATGAAAAGGAAGTTTCCATCTACCAGATTCCTGCCTGCAAACAGCCTGCTTTGCTGTCAGTTTAGTCCAAGGATTAATCCTTTTTTCTGTCTTGGATCCACGGGGCAGTCTAGCAACACATAATCTACCATTTAACAATGATATACTGGCTTTAAGTGCAGAAAAGAAAATACAGAGGATAACAAAGAAATCAATTAAATTAAAACACTTATCAATATATTTTTTAAAATAAGTTCACAGGCTCCTCCTTGAAATTTATCCATAGACCCCTAGGTTAAGAATCCCTGAGTTAGTTTTCAGCTCTGATTCTGGTTGGCTCTCTGACTCAGAGTTCCTTGCTAACTCCTCCTCTCTTGCTCATCATTCTATATAACTTCATTTTCTTTTATTTTATTGAATGTCCTACCTCCCAACTCATTTCCTTACTATGTTATCTCTTTGCTGTTAGTACAGTGATCTAAGGGAATTCAGAGTCTTAGACTCTTGCCATCTGGTCCAACTCTTGGGACTTGGGTCCTCACAGGAAATGTATTTCTTAACCAGATGGACCTCCCATCATTGGATCCCTGTAGCTTATATTTACATATGCACATATTTATCTTCCTGGTTGTGATTAACCATAAATATATACCTTGCTTTTTGCAATATTTGTGAACAGCTGGATTGTATTTTATAAAAATTGGCTTATAACTAGTTTATATGTTCCAAGGCGAAGCTGTCATGTAAAAGAATACTAAGGTGAATACTTTCATAAAGTAATTCACCACTCCCTAATTTACTTGTTTAAAAAACCCCAGATTTTCACATAACGGCTATACTTAAGGGGATAAACATTTTATTGGTGAAACATTTAGTAAAATATAATTTCTTTGAAGAATTTAGGTACATAATAGATATAATGGTTTCAAGAAAAAACCTGAGCCTACAAAAGTCAAAAGCACAAAGTTAAACTCTTGTTACTTTTATTCATTGTAAAAAATATTTTTACAAATGATCTTTGAATCTCAGAGGTCATCTAGTACAACCCATGCTTGAAATATGTAACAAACTGCTTAGAAGTGGTCACTCAGTCTGTGGTAGGAGATCCCTAGTAACAGGGACCTCAGTGCCTCCTGAGTGCCTTTCTTTCTCAGATAACTACAATTACTTCCTCAAATTGAGTCAAAATCTGTTACTCTATAACTTCCTCCTATCGCTTCCAATTCTATTCTATGGGGACAATTTCTCTTCCACATGATGGCCCCTAAAATACTTGAAGAAGGCTATTCCATATTCCCCCTAAGTCCCCTCTTCTCTAGGGTAAATGTCCCTAGCTCTTTCAACCAATTCTTTTGTTTCTTGAAAAGTAAGTGACGGTATACACCTACACACACACACACACACACACACACACACACACACACACACACACACACATGCACATACACACATTTTATGTGCATATGCATATATATGGATGTATATGTATATACACAAATACCTATATGTGTATATAACTTAGTTACAAAAGAATATTTAAACCTCTATACTCAGACTACTAGAAAGTTAAACTTTATGTAAAAATTTAGCCTCTTTCAAAGAAATGCAACAAATCTTTATTGCTAGTTGCTATTATCTTAACAAATTTTTATATTTACATAAGCACTTATCTGTACCTCTCAATTCCCCCTCAAGATGAGAAACATTTAAAAAGAATGAAAAATAAAACCCTAATTAAAACCACACCATTGTCTAGCAAAACAAATTCCTCAGCCATGCCTGAAAATGTGTCTCTAGCTCTACAATTTAAGTTTATCATTTTTCTGGCAGGATATAAGTAGTATGTTTGATCTTCACTCTTCTGAATTCAGGTTTATCATTGCATTGATTTTAATCTACAGTTTTTCCAAATTGTTTTTCTCTATATTGTAGATGCCACTCTGTGTGTGTGTGTGTGTGTGTGTGTGTGTGTGTGTGTGTGTGTGTGTGTATAAATCTTCTTCCTCTTTCTTTGATTTCACTGGAGTATGAGCCTGCTAGTGAGGAAGCTGGTTCAAAAGGTATGTACAGTTTAAGAACTCTTCCAGGATACTTCCAAAATGTTTTCCAGAATGGCTAGAGACTAATTCAATCTCAAAAAACAGGGCAATGTTTTATCTGTTTTCCCAAAGCCTCTCTAACACTTTTTTTTCTTTTTTTGTGATCTTTGCCAGACTTACAGGTATTAAGGTGGGATATCAAAGTTGTTTTAATCTACATCTCTCTAATTATTTGTGATTTGGAACATTTTTTCCCATAATAATGTTGGCATGGTCATTTATTTATTGGGAAATGACTCTTGATCTCATAAATTTGATTAGATGAACTTGTTTCAAAGATTGTTCCCTTATTTACCTGTTTCCCTTCCGATGTTAACTATATTAGAGCTGTTCATGCAAAAATATTTTTATTTAATCAAATTGCCCATTTTATCTTGTGGAATCCTCTTTATCACTTACTTAGTCATGAACTCTTTTACTGTACGTCAATTTGATAGGCATTTCTTTCTTGCTTCTTTCATTTGTTTATGATATGATTTTATTATCTAGGTCATGTATCCATTTGAACTTAACTTGGTATATTATACAAGTTAGTTTAAACCTAATTTCTGCCAGATTGTTGGCCTATTTCCCTGCAATTTTTGTTATAGTGAGACCTAACCTCACTAAATGAGGTCTTTGGGTTTATCAATGTCTATGTTACTGTGTTATCGGTTTGTTTTTTCATTTTTATTTTCTTTTCTGTATGCTCTGTACCTAATCAGTTCCCCTGATCAACTTCTCTATTTTTAACCAGTACCAAATCATTTTAATGAGTTTTTTTTTTTTTGTAGAACAGTTTAAAGTGTGGTATTAATAGGCCCCCTTCCTTACTGATTTTGCAAATTAACCTTGAGCTATTATTCTCCCACATGGATTCTGTTATTCTAAGTCTATTCAATAGTCTTTACATAGCTTTTATTGGTATAACACTAATTAAGTAGATTAAGAAATGTCAAATTTACTATGTTGCTTTGATCTACCCATGAGCAACTGATATTTTGGCAATTATTTATATGGAATAGGTCTGTCTTTATTTTAGGATGTACATTTTGAAATTAGATTCATACATAGTTTGGGGGGTGCATCTTGGTAGATAAACTATGAACTATTATTGCCTTTAACTACTAGAATTGAGCTTCATTTAGACAACTCACATGGACATAAAAATCTCACACAGGCACATACAATCTTATATACAAAGAGTTCCAAAATTCTTGTGGGACACTCTGCATAGTTTTTTAAGTTACTGAAGCTTTATTTATTGGTTATCTCCAATTTATTATGTGTATGTGTGTGTGTGTGTGTGTGTGTGTGTGTATACACACATTTTTTACATAATTGTTTACAAGCTGTATCCCTTATTAGACTATGAATTTCTTGAGATTAGAGGTTGTCTTTTACTTTTCTTTTTATACCCAGAGCTTGGTACAGTGACTGAAACATAGTAGGTACTTAATAAATAATTAATGACTGACAAATGGCTTAGCATCTAAGTATTTAAAAGAAATTATAAATGAGTTAAAGGGAAAAATAGTAAAATTCTTAATAGTGGAGGTCCTTAATATATCCTTTTCAGAGATAGACAATTCTAATTAACTAAATAAAAATATTACTAAGAAAATAGTCACATAATTTAAAACATTATGTACACTATGACCAAGCTAGATTTATAACAGAAATGTATAGTTGGTTCAATTTTAGGAAAACCATCAATAAAATTGGTCATATCATTATTGATAATAAAAATAAGATGATTATATCAATAGATATAGAAGGAAGAGCTTTTTTTAAGGAAAAGCTTTTTTGACAAAATATAACACATACTTCTACTAAAAATATAACAAACTAGAAAACATAGGAATAAATGAACCTTTCCTTAACATGCTAATTGTTATTAAAATAAAACCAAGAGCCAATGAGAATGAACTAGAGGTCTTTCCTATAAGAACAGGGATCAAGCAGTGATATTCACTATTACTATCACTATTTGAAACGGTGCTAAAAATGCTAGCTATATCAATAAGACAAAAAATAGAAATGGTGGGAATAAGCATAAAGAAGAAAAGCATCACTCTTTACTCGTAATACACACACACACACACACACACACACACACACACACACATTTAGATAACCCTACAGTGTCAACTAAAAATGAATAGAAATAACTTCATTTCAAGTTGTAAGACATAAAATGAAGTCACGGAAATCAACAGTATGTCTGTATATTACGAACAAATCCCTGAAGGTAGAAACAGTAAGAGAAATTCCATTTAACATAGCTATAATATGCATAAAATGCTTTGAAATCTACCTATCAAGATATGGACAGGAACTATATAAGTACAACTAAAAACCAATCTTTACATACACCTACATAGATCTAAATAATTAAATAAATACTAATGTTCATAATTAGTCTGAGCCAATTTAATTGAAATGACAATCCTGTCTAAATTAATTTATTTTAGTGATACATCCATCAAACTACCAACAGGTTACTTTATAAATCAAGAAAGAATAATAAAATTCATCTGAATGAACAAGAGGTCAAGAATTTCAAGGGAAATTTTTTAAAAAGTCAGAAGGAAGGGAACCTAACTATCAAATCTCAAACTGTACTACAATGCAATAATCAACAATAGGCTTTGGTACTAGCTAAGAAAGAGAGAAATTAATCAGTGGAATAGATTATGTACAGTGCATACAGAAGGAAACAGTACAGTAGTTTAATGTTGGATTAAAAAGGGGAGTCCAGTTACTAGAGCAAGGACTCAACATTTGACAAAAACTGACAGGAAAAATGGAAATTAGTCTGGCAGAAAAGAGATTTAGAGTAGCACTTCATACCATTTGCCAACATAAGCTCATTTATACATAATGGGTGATGTCATAAAAAAATTAGAGATGCTTGGTAGAAATTTGCTTTCAAATCTATGAACGGGGAATAGTTCATGACCACACAAGATACAGAGAGGATCACAGAGAAAAAAATGGGCAATTTGATTATATAAAATTTAAAAGTTTTTGCATGAAGAAAACCAGAGCAGTTAAAATCAGAAGGGAAAAGAGTTAGTTGGGGTAAAAATATCTTTGCAGCAAGTTTTTCTAATGATCATGACAGCTGTAGTTTTTATATAATGCTCTATGGTTTGCAAATTGCTTTACAAACATCTGGTTGTTGCTATTATCATTATTTTACAGATAAGGAAATTGAGGTACAGAAAGGTTATCTAGGGTAAGGTAGTAAGTGTCTAAGGCTGGATTTGAATTCAAATCTTCCTGATTCCAGGTCCAATGCTCTATCTCTGCACTATCAAGCTGCCTCTCAAAAAGGTTTCATATCCAAAATATGTAAGGAACTGATTCATATTTATAAGACTAAGAGGCATACTCTGATGCATAGATGGTCATAAGCTATAGTGGCAGCTCTCAAGGGAAGAAATCCAAACTTATCAATCATGTGAAAAATACTAGGAATCACTAAAAAAGTAAGGAATTAGTAACTAAAGCAACACTGACGTACTACCTCATACCGATAAGATTGGCAGAGTTGACAAATAAAGAAAATAAGTGTTGGCAAGGTTTCAGGAAAAGAGGCACATTAATGCACTGGTTGTGGAGCTATGGATTGGACTAACTATTCTGCAAAGCAATATAGAACTGTGCTCAAAGTTACTAAAAGGTGTGTATTTTTTTCCTTTTTTGGAGGGCGATTGGGGTTGTGACTTGCCCAAGGTCACTGGGCTAGTCTGAGGACAGATTTGAACTCAGATCCTCCTGACTCCAGGGCCAGTTCTCTATTCACTGCGCCACCTAGCCACCCCATTAGGTGTGTATTCTTTGATTCAATAATACAGCTACTAGGCTCCTACCCCCAGGAAATCAAAGAAAGAGGAAAAAGACCCAGTTATACAAGAATATTTATAGTAGCTCTTCTTCTGGTACCAAAGAACTAGAAACTAAGGGAGTATTCATCAACTGAGGGAACAGCTGAACGAATTATGGTATATGAATCTAATGGAATACTATTGTATCATAAGAAATGTTGAAAGGGGTGACTTTAGAGAAACCTGGGATGTTTTCTATGAGCTAATACAAAGCCAAGTAAGAACCAGAAGAACAATTTATACTATAACAACACTTAAAAAAATAAACAAGTTTGAAAGATTATGGAATTGAAATTGATCGATGCCATGACCAAGCATCATTACTGAGGACAGATGAGGAAGCATGCTATTCAACTCCTGATATGGAGGTGATAGACTATATATGCAGAATGAGACAGGTGTTTTTTGATATGGCCATTGTGAGAATTTGTTCCACTTGACTATGTATGTTTGTTACAGGATTCCTAATTTTCTTTTCAGCTGAGGGGGAGTGAGAGGGTGAGAAAGAGAAAACAAGTTTAATTTTAAATAATTTAATAAAGAAAACAAAGATTTGTGGGCTCCTTGAGAGCAGGATCTGTCATATTTTTATCCCTTGCATTTTGCACATATTAAATGCTTAATTAATGTTTTTTAACTCCTTCATTTACAACCTCTGAGTCATTCATGACTCTTTCTCCCTCATTTACCATGTCTAATCAAGTACCAAATCTTGGCCTTCCTCTGATCTCTTTCTTTCTGTCCACACACAGCTACTACTCTAGTTCAAACCTTCATCACTTCACTCCTGCACTATTGCAAACGCCTCCTCCTTGGACTACTGACTTTTAGTCCCTTCCCCTGCCAATCTATCTTCCTTAATGCCTGCCAAAATAATCTTCCTAAAGCACATTCTACCATGCTCATGAACCTTCAAGGACCTGTCGTTGCCTCTGGGATAATTAGTTATCCTGGCATTACAATGTGGCTCAAGCCTACCATTCTAAGCTTATTGTATGTATTTTCTCTGCGTGAGTCAAACGGAGCTGGCATAGTGTTACAGTAGTGTTCCCGAACTTGGCATCTATCTCCAGCCTCCATGCCTTTGCATACTTCAAATTAATACCTACCATGTGTCAGGCACTGACCCAGGTAATGGGAATAAAAGAAAACAAAACAGTACTTGTGTTCCCTCAATGAGATTACACTCAATCCCTCCACACCTCTGACTCTTAGAATTCCTAGTCCCTTCAAGCATTAGCTCATGTACCATCTCTTAAAAAAATTCTTTCCTGATCCCCTGTAGGGGTTATGGGATTTAAAGATCTTCCATACCCCATTGGACTTGCTGACATAGCAGGAAGGGGTGGGGCAAGAGAAAGTGGAAGCTAAGACAGAGTGGAAGCCAAGATAGAGTGCAAGTGGTGACTGGTGATGGCAGTGGCAGCAGTAGTGGCCTAGGTGGAGGCGGAGGCATGAACCCCTAAGGACTCCTGAAGACTGCCAGGAACGGGAACTGTAGGGGGCCCAAGCTGCTGGGAGCATGCTTCCTGGATGCTGAGCAGTTGCCCTGAGTGAGGAGAGGAGGACCTTAGTCTGAGGTAGCCTGTTCTGTTTTGAAGGCTTGAGAATGTGGGTGTTTATTACATTAACTACTGTGTGCCAACTTCATAACTACTGTGATGGCATTGACTTTCTGGTTTTGGGATTCAGTTTTCTGGTATTTGAATAAATGTTCTAGCATTATTCCCCATGTAGAGAGCCTGGTATATTTTGTGATTAATAACCATACTAGCATATTTAAAGCTGCCATAGCTGCCATGCATTGTTGATACATTCCCTTAGTGATTAGCGCTTTTCTGCCTTCTCAAGTTATCATGTACATTTTTATCGGTGTATATATTATATCCCAGCATAATATAGGCTCAGTGAGAATGGGACCTGTCTTTTGTTTTGCTTTGCTTTGCTTTATATTCTTAGCATCTAGACACTGCCAAACATATGGTAGATATTTAATAGATTCTTGTAGGGTTGGATTTACTATTTTGTGGTAATATACCTGACAGGGACAGGGGAGTTTCATCAAAATAAGTTATATCAATTTATAAACTAAAAAATAATATGTAAGAGAAAGAAAAGGCCAGTATGAGCTCTCTCTCAAGTAAAAACTATAATAACAATAACTAACATTTATATAGTTTTCATGTGTCAGGCTGTGTGTGCTAAGTTCTTTGAAATTATTATCTCATTTGTTTCTCACAATAACTCTGGTAGGTAGATGCTATTATCATCACCCCCATTTTACAACTGAAGAAACTGAGGCAAATGGAGGTTAAATGTCTTTTCCAGGGTCACACAGTTAGTAAGTAGTAAGGGGACTAAAGTAGTAGTTTTCCAGAAGGTCACATGTCCTAAACATGTGAACACAGCAAGCTCCCATTGTGGTAAAAAGGTAATCTGCTCACACAAGTTATCTATGCAGTGTCTCTCTGAGAGAGTCCTAGGCCATTTGATGTAGGCACTTTACCACAGTCTTTATTCAAATTATCTAGATAATGTAGAGTATTCACTAAAACTTAAACCACTTAGTTGATGAAATCATGGATGCTCCCATATGCAAATATATCTCCATATAGATATGAATATATTTATAAATATACATATATATGTATGTTTTAGTAATATTAATTTCCTAAAGAATACCAAATCACATTCTACAAGGATTTAGCTTTCCAAAATACATGCATATGTATCACACACCTGTCAAGATGTTGGTAAAACTCCACAGAGAACAAAAAATATCTGCTTTGCAATATAAACATTTTGAGTAAAAAGAGAACTCCTGAGTGATAGCATCTAGTGGAGCCTGTGAGGGATTCCTTCTCTTTTTAGTTTTGGATTCATTTACTTCTAGGCCTCCTCAATTTTGGGAAGCTTGGAAGAACAGAAGAAATGTTACTGGCAAAAGCAATTTAAAACAGGAGGAGTCTTTCTATGTAACTTAAGAGATGAAACCTTCTCCACAAAGAGGCTCAAGGCCTGTCCAAACTTCTCCTGTCTAAGTTTAATGAACCTAGAAGAATCTTCAGGGGATTAAATTCATCCTATGCCATAGATGCTTAAAGTCACACTCCATTACAAAGAAAAATGTTGAATATTTCAGAAATATTTAGATAACAGTAAAAATAATTCACAGAAAAATATGTTGGTTATGTGTGTGACAATATATTAAAAGAATAAAGATGTAGCCCCCACTTTCTTAGATTAAATGCAATATAATTAGAATCTAGCACCATAAATGAAACTTGGATCTTTTCCTTAAATAGGTTTTCTCATAGACAAGAAGCAAAAAACATTGATCGATTCACTTAAAGACTCCTAAACAAGCTTACTGTTGATATTAGTTGAAATAAAGTCTGCTTTAAATCAGAATTCTTGAGACACAGAAATAAATAGACCAAGAAGTTTCTAATTCTGTGCTTTCACCAACTGATTATTTTCATTCACAACAGTAGAAGAACTTGATACAGTCGATCCAGAGGAAAGCCCAAGACCACAATGCACACAGCAGAAGCAATCAGATCAATGCTGTCTTGAACTTCACCTTGTCTCATGATAAACACTTATAATAAAACTAATAAAAGATAAGTGAAGTAAAACAGAGATCACTTCTCAGAGGCTTTCATGGCCAGTGTCAATTCGGTAACATTGTTTTTCTGGGCCCATGAGCCTGAAAAAATAAATACTAGCAGAATGATGGTAGGATATTGAGCCAGAAGAATCTCAATACCAGGATTGTTCTCCCAGGCAGCTCAGAGCGCAAAAGCTTCCTCTTGCATTGGATCCAGTCATCATTAATATCAGTGCAGCGTTGGGGGAAGAATGCTGAATTGGGAGCAAAAGGGCCTAGACTCAGGTCTTGGCAATGCTACTGACTAGCTGGTGACCTGGGGCAAATAAACACTGAGCCTCACTCTCCTCATTTGAAAAATGGGATAATACTTGCAGTATCTGACAGAGCTAAATGAAAATAAAATGAAATCAACTATGGCACTTTGAACATTTTCAGGTACTAGATAATTCTAAATTACAATTATTACAATCATTGGGTGTAGTGGATAGAGTCAGCCTTAAATCCAGGAAGAACTGGGTTTGAGTCCAATATGCACTTTTTTCTATGAGATCCTGGGAAACTCAGGGCTCAGCCCTCTGGATAATTCTTGAAGACCATTAGTTGGAGAGAAAGTGCTAATCTCTTACCTGATGAGGGAGTTCCCTATACAAAAAAAAATCATAGGTCTAGTCCTTATCCCTATAGATTCTGGTTATAATAAATTTTTACTTGAAGGCAATCTAAGACCTAAGTTTTGCATTAATCGCCTTTAAAAATTTCTTTAAAACTTTTTAACCACCTATTAACTATTTAGCTGAATTTGTCCAAGAAAACAGATGAGAACAATAAAAGGAACTGAAACCTCAAATTACTATATTCTGTGATTTACTGCAAGCTTCATGGTTAAAATGGGGTTTGAGAACCCCATTGAGTTTTCTCTCCTATATTTTTTTTCCTATGATCATGGATGATAGAGAAAAAATACATATGAGAAAAAATACTTTCCCAAAATATAGCACCTTTAAGAAATTCTTAGTCAAAATATTAAAAATGGCTTAGAATGCTCTAACATGAGTCATAGGTAGGAATTCATTCATTCAAGTATTTATTGTTGCACCCTGTTGCTAGACATTTCAAGACAAAAATGAAACAAGTCTGGTCTTCAAGGAACCTATATTCCATGAAAAAGTTGGTATTATCCCAGTTTTAAAGATGTGAAAATGGAGGTGGGTCTAGATACAGTAAAGATAAGTAATGCAATTGAAAATGGAATGTACCTTTATGAACTACAATTCAAAGCTCCATTCATAAATCCAAGAAACTCGACCACCTTATTAGTGGAAGCCAGAACATTTCTGCATCTATATAGTTCTTCTGCTAATTAGACAATATTTCTTGAGTACCTACTATATGCCTAGCACAGTGTCAAATATAGAATAGTGTGTGTGTCTGTGTGTGTTTGCGTGTGTGTGTGTGTGTGTGTGTGTGTGTGTGTGTGTGTGTGTAGTGGAGAGGGGTAATTGCAAGCAAAGAAGTACTTAATACCCTATTTCAGCTCTTTAATTATTTAGCACCTTGTTTAAGTTCAAATTTCTTTTAAGCCTTGCCCATGATTATATCAAGTCTTTGTTAAGAAACAGAACTTCTGAACCCCAGAACAACCATATATAAGGAGAAGCCCAAACTGGGAACTGAGCAGAACTGAGAGGAACTGAGAAGAGAACTCTTATGGTGACAGAGTTGAGAAGGAGAAAACTTATGGTATCCCGGCACTCTATGTTTGTCTGTTCTGTCTGTATTGATTTTTGTTTGTGACACTTTGTACAGAAGCCCTGGACCTTACTGGAAGCCCTGCAAGAAGATTTTCTGGATGTCCATTTACAGAAATACTGGAGGAGGGTTTCAGAGGTCCTGGGACTTTACTGCTCATTTGTGTTAACCTCTTAGACCTTGTTTGTGGGTCTATCTTAATTTCTATGTTGATGATTTGTGTTTACCTCTTGGACCTTGTTTGTGGGTGTGTGTTGATTTCTATACTGATGATCTGTGTTGACCTCTTGGACCTTGTTGGTTGGGTCTATGTTGATTTCATAGTGATAGTGATATTGATGATGGTGCTGGCAATGTTTATGAATGTTGTTTTGGCTCTATTAAGCTTTGTCTTCCCAGAAACAGAAATTGAGAAGGACTTGAGGTGGACTGGACACCGTAAGCTTCAATACAGAACAGGAATTGGACAAGGAGCTGGACGAGGAGCTGAGAGCTGCCTACCTTTGAATCTAGGTGACAGTTGAGTAGATTCAGGCAGGATCTGGGGCCATGGAAGAGGAACCATAGAATCTGAGAGCCAGCCTTGAGTCAAGATGAAAAGACTTCTCCTTGGGTATTTAATGCTGACTGAGAAGACCATGATTTACTATGGTCTAGGGGTGGAGAACTTTGACCTTTGTACTTTGTGTCCCTTAAGGAGGCTTACTCCTTAAGGGTGACTGAGTTAAGGACTTACTGAATGATATCTTTTGTTTAAAACTATGTGGCACTTTGGTGAAAATTATGTGGTCACTTTAGTTATAACTTGTTATAACACTGTGAATGCTGTACTTTGGTTTCTGTAAATGTTTTGCTTTAATTTACTGCTGAATAAATAGAGTTCACTATACTATGTAATCAGAACCTTAAAGCTGTTGATAGCAGCAATCCTCCGGAAAGCTGCTTGTGCTTGGCTTTATAAGAGGGGAGAAGGGAGAGGGGGGAGGAGAGGAAAAGAACGAGAGCAGACAACACTGCAATTTTACACACATTCCACCTCCAAATTTGATTAAGTCTTTTTTTTCATCAAGCTGGTCATGTTGCTTTTGAACTTAAAATCTTCAGGGGCTCCTTACTGCCTGGCATTTGAAGCCCCTCTATAATCTAGCACCATCCTACATTTCAAGCCTTATCTCATAGTTCACTCTTCTACATATCCTACACTGTGGCCAACATGCACTTTGTGTTGCCCCCAAATCCACTGTACTACCCCCCCCACCCCTGTGTTTGTAACATCCTTTCTACTAACTTTTGTCTGCTCTAAAGGAGACCATTTTTACTTGGTCCAGTTGCTAGTGTCTTCCTCTCTCTGATTTACCATAATATCATCTGCATATAGCTAGTATATACAGCTATCTATATGCTATCTCTCCCATTGGAATGTCAGTTTCTTGAGTGTAGGGATTGTTTTTGGCTTTCTTTGTATCCTCAATACTTATTACTTTGCAGATATTAAGTATTTAAAGGCTTACTGGATTAATATATTCCTGCTCATTCTTCATACTCTTAACTTCATGAAGCTTCCCTTTCCTGATTTGCAACACTGGTCATAACCTCCTACCCTGGACCTCACAGAGCATATGGCTTTACATGCATCATGTAATATTTGCAATATAGTTACTTCTATGTTCATTTTATCCTCCTACTAGATTATCAGGTCCATAAGAACAAGAACTTAATCTCTAAATTAGCATTTTCCCAAGGCCTAGTACTGAGTTCAGCACAAGGTGTTTTTAATGAATATTTGTTCAATTTAATCTATTAGAATTCCATCTGTAGTATTCCTAAATGCCACAGCAAACTCCTAACCTGGAAAAAGTCCTGGATATGACCATAGGCATGATGACTGCTGTTGATTTTGTTTAATCAACTTTTATTATATGTCTACTCTCTGCAAGGAACACCTAGATATTGGGGATAATAATATAAAAACATTCCCTGACCTCAAAGAGCTTGTAATCCAAAAGGAAAAAAGACATAAATGCATATGATATAGACTGCAATGAAGGCTAAGTGGAAGTCTAGATAGTGTTATAAGAAACATAGAAATGAAGGGATGACAGGGAGGGAGATATGGAAGGTCTTGTGAAAGAAGCCACCTGACCTATAAAAGTTTGTAGACCATACTTGACAGATGAGTCTTGCTCAACTGTAGGTCATTCCCCTATATCAATTAAATAATAAAGACGATTATTTTCATGAAAAGTGGGGCTTCCAGACTGACTGAAAAGTAGAGCAGGAATATTGTCCCCCCCGCCAAAGCTTAATTACTTGAGGGATTTCTGCATTTAAATCCTAGATTCCAGTATCATAGCTAATTAAGTGTGAAATGTAGATGTGGGTTTACTGGAAGATGACAAGCATGTATTCTAGCCGATGGCCTCGTCCATCTACTATGAGGGGAAAGAGTCAATACGAATTAAAGCTAAGATCACGCTGAGCAGAACTGGATCTCTGGAGAGAAATTTAAAAACATTTTTGGAAAAGACACCCTGCAACTGATAAGCAGATCCAACATTCTTTATATAACAAATCAACTAGACTGAGGAAACTCTGCTCCCAGAGAAAATGAGGAGCAAACTCACATAGGGCATGGGGGTCTAATCATTGGAAGCACAGATGGTAGAAGGAAAATATGGAAAAACAAAATGAGGCAGAAGAATAAGATTCTGGAATATGTTTTAAGGGTTCTTCATGAAAAACAAAGAAAATGATAGCCAATTAAAGCAAAAACTCAACTAAGGAAATGCCAAAAGGAATGCCAGATCACTATAATCTTTCAATCTAATGTTAGATTGGGATTTTTTGGTAGAGTTCAGATTAGAATCTCCCTCAGTCAAATGAAGCTTGGGAGAGGAAAAGGAAAGAGGCAGAGGAGGGAGGCCTGACTCAGTTAACAAGTAAGAAATACATAGGTAACACTGGAAAGTTGAGAAGGAAGTCTTTGATTGATGTTATAGAGTATGGCAAGCAAAATCAATTTCATTGGCACCTCCTGACAGCCCGTATTTAAAGAAGTTTAAATTACTATGGATGACTAGTGAAATATTTTCAATTCTTAGCCCCTTAAAAGATAAATAAAATTTTGAGAGAATTTTTGGCATTTTTAGAAAGATGAAAATAGTTTTAAAAAAACCACCTTTTAAAGAAGAAAAAAATGAACACTCTGGGCTGTCCAACTACAAATTTATATTGGCTTTAATGCTCTTGCTACTTGAGGAAGAAACTGTTATTCTTGCTCCAAGTTGTCATGAAATTATAGTCCTATACTTCCTTAAACCAAATGCAGAAAAAAGAGGTGTGGGACAGCAAGAAACACCCCAGTTCCTACAGTGTTATAATTCAAGTAGGTCTATCACAACAAGAAAAGCATTATATAAAAAGTTTCAATGTCTTGAAAAATTAGTCATCACAGCAAATTATAGTGAACCCCTAAAAAGGGTATATAAACATTTACTGGTGGTCTCAACATGTGAAAAATCTTGCAAAAATATTGGTACAAATTCCAAATTCATTTTAAAATATGGTTTGTTTTAATAGTATTTATATATTCCTAAATCAGAGAGAGAGAACATAGAATTCTAGTTTATGTGAGGCTATTTGTTTTTGTTATGGCCAAGTGGTCTTGAACAAAGGTACGGGCAATCACACAGAGTAATTTGCCACTCCCTTTAGCCTGGCACAAACATTAATAATTACTGCCAGTCTACAGTTTACCCACTGCCAGCTCCTGTATAGCTCCTAGCATTCAAGACACCTCTGGCCATCCTCCAGAAATAAACTTGGGAACTTTCAGGTTTAATTTTGATCCAAATCAACTCTAGGCCTCTTCTCCTAAAAAGGATGGGTTATTTCAAGCCAAAATCTGCTCCAACTTCCTCAGGGTAATATAGTCAAGTTCTTTAGTTTAATCAAGCTTCTCCCATTCCCTGCTTTAGCTGTTTAAAAAAAATGGTAGGGATAATAGAAATAACTCTCCAAGAAGGCCTGTGGATCTTGGGAGTCCTACTTAGATACAGAACATTAGTGATCCCAGAATTTCCATGATCCAGATCCCCAATACCAGGGAAGAGGTCTGCCAACAGTTTGGCAGTATTCATAAAAGACAAAAAGTAGAAAGCTTTCAAAAGTCCAACCCTGATATTAAAGTAGGAAACCAATGCTCAAAATGATATATTTGACATGCATAATGTAATACAGTGATATGATATTTAAATGGAGGCCTCCCAAATCCAAATTTAGAGCTCTTTTTACTATATAACATACTAACTCATTGAATAGCTTGTCAAATCAATGAGTAATTATTTATAAAATGCTTACATGTGGTCAGAATTTGGCATGGCAGATGATGCCGATCCTATCATCCCTGCCTTCAAAAATATTTCAAAAGTTCCTAGGGAGACAATAACAGACAACAGAAGACAATGTATAATAAAATGCTGTGGTAATTATGATGTGTCCCCAAATCAAGACAAGGTGACAGGTCATATTTTAATGCCCTAAAGAAAAAGAAATAGGGATATTGGACCCATCAACCCACCCAAAGACATCAGTGTTTTGGTTAAACAACTTTTCTAACTGCTATCAAACTCCTGCTACAGTTAAGTCTGACTGCTAATAAAAGGCTTTACACCACTTAAAACGAAACAACAATTTTAGGAGGTTAAGGAGGAGCCCTATTTTTTTTAAGGTATACAAAATGTTATACCTATCTTAATCACTTAACTTGCTATCCAGTCCTCAAATCCACTTTCTTTTTACAAAGTTAAAATTTCCCTTGTTTTGGCATTGGTAAGGTAAATGCTTACAGGCAATGTAGAGTATAAAGGAACTATGATAAAATTAAATAAAGTATAATTTGTTGACTGGCAAACAATTAGACTACCCTGGAGCAAATAAATTCCTGTGTGGTCTCTCCAAGATCTTATCTTATATTTCTGCTAAAAGTCTTGAACTGACTTGTTTGCATTCTCCTTACCTTCTACTTTACAGAAAAAATTATGCACTAACTCAAGCACTAACTCACTAGCTGATGGAAAATGCAGTTCACTGGGGTACTTGTAAAAACATTTTCTGAAGTGGACATTGAAAAAGAAATCAGTAAAGGCATGCCTCCCATCATATGTACCTGTGAAATCTGAGCTTGCTTTTTAGTCTAAAGCTCAGATTTTAAGCCTTTGACCTGTATTACTCACTAGATTTCTGAACTATACAGTTCCATTCTGATTAGCACCCCAATATCAGCAAAACAGGACTAGAACATAAGTGAAATGTGCTGGGGGCGGGGCAGTCTGAGAAGGGAGAGGGAGGAGGTAGCTTGTTCTGCATCTATGTAAACTGGAGTACATTCCTTGGCAACCCACAATCAGGGTATAAAAACATAAGTTTGATATTTACAGAGACTTAAACCTGTAATAGGATTGGGGCTCTTAAATTCCATGTCCTTCCACATCATTTCCAGCTCCAGAGACAGGATCCTAGAATAATCAGCCTTAGGATGGAGTTTGGTTAAAATGATGTTATTATACAATCATGTTGGTTAGGGGCAAACTTCACGTGGTAAAGTAGAAAGAATAGTAGCCTTTATTCTAAGTCATTTCATCTTTGGATCTGGCTCATATATAAAGTGGAGGATTCTTATACTAGCTCAAACGCCATCACAGGGTTGTTATAAGGATCAAATGAGACACTGCTTTCTAACTGTAACATCCTAAAAAAGTATAACCACTGAACTTCTACATAATCATGACACTTTGCTTGATTATTAAATAGCAGAAAGATACAAAATTTAATAGCTTATGATAAAACTTTATATTTCGTTTATTATGGTAAGACATTAAATTTTGGGTTTAGCCTGCAGGATGAACTGGAAGAGGGTATTTGTGATGGGGGCAAGGGGTAGGAGGTAAAATTACAGACATGGAGACCCATTAGAAGGACATTACAATAAGTTGAGGCTTAAAAGAGTCAGAAGTAGGATGATAGTATTTATTCCATATGGAATTCAATGGAGATACATGTAAAATTTTGCACTTGAGTACAAAAAAATGAAGGGGAGGCATGAAGAGTCAAGTTATTCTGAGAAGGATGGGAGGGTACTTTCAGTAGTCTACAAATCTGATAAAAGTTGGCAATGGAAAGCAGACGCCTACCCCCATCAAAAAAAAAAGTACTAACATCACCTGGGTTACATTAAAAGAGGCACAACTTCCAGGAGCGGGGAAATGATAGTCCCATACTAGCCTGTCCTCAATAAATTATTACGTTGTTTTATAATGTAATGTATTGTATATTATATTAATTACATATTATATTTTATATAATATTTATTACTATATTCTATAGACATAAATAATATATAATATTTCTAATATATCAATATATTATATATTATACTCAAAATTATTTGGAGTATTATGTTCAATACTGGGCATGATAATTTAAGAGAGTCATTATTAAGCAGGAGAGTATAGAAGGGATAGTGAAGGGCCTTGGGTCCATGACATATGGGTAAGTGTAGCTGGGAAAAGAGAAGATCCAGAGGGGACATGAGAGCTACCTTCACATATCTGACTAGTTGTCCTGTGGAAGACAGAACTGTTCTTTTGGGTCCTGAAAAGAAGAATCAGGAGGAAAGTTACTCAAAAGTCAATTTAGACTTGATGTCAATAAAAACTTCCTGAGAGTAGAGCTCTGGGAAGGTGGAATAATAAGCTTCCTTGAGAGGTGGCAAGTTCCTCTTTCCTAAAGGCATTCAAACAGAGGCCAGATGACCAAACAACTGTGGGATCCAATGATTTCTTTCATATATGGGTTGGCCTAGAATGATCCCTGAGGTCCATTCTAACTTTCAAATTCTGTGATTCACATAGTGGGAAAAGAGAGAAGGGAATGGACTCATGACAGGCTGAGACAGCATGGAAGGAGAAAAAATAACTCAGCAACTAACTGCTGAATGGAATTAGGTGGAAGCTGTGAAAAACAGATTGGAGTGGGGTGGAGGGAGAGAGATATGATGAAGGACACTTTGGACATTTGGAGTTTGATGTGCCAGCAGGACATCCATGTGGAAATGCCCATAGACAGCTGGAAATGCAGAACTACAGTTTTTGAGAAACACTTCCACCTCTAAAAAAAAACTCCATTTGTTCCTCAGTGGTCATGAATTCATGCCCTCTCTACTCTCATAAGCCACTCTGCTCTTTTGGGGGGGAAGGAATGCTAGACATTTTAAAGCAGAAGATGATTGATAGCTGTTCAGCAGTGGCAACAGAGGAACACAAATGGCATCTGCTTGGTACCACCTGCTAGGGTGAGCCCTGAGGATAAAACCCTCAGGACAATAACTACATTATAATGTAGTTTATAAACATTCAGGTCAAAACTATTCCATATATTCAGGGCTGCTGTGCCCTCTCTTGTCCCCATAAAACCATATCACTTTTACATCACAGTGTTCATTTTCCAAACAAGGATTACAGTCTGTGAATGTTAATCAGTCAGCACATACCCAGTTGTATGACATAACCCAATCCCATTTTTTGAGTCAACTTAGATTGTAAAAGCTCCAACCTAACCTAACCGTGACCTAACTTTCCAATTTTACTGGACATTACCTACCCTTTTAATATAGCCAAACTGGTTTTCTCTATCTCACTCATGACCGTCCATTTTCTGTCTCTGAGGCTTTGCACTGGCCCTCTCCAATGCCTGGAATGCATATCCACCTTGCCATTACCTCAGATCTCTTCCATTAAGATGTAGTCTAAGAACCATCCAAAAGCATGAAGCTTTTCCTGATTTCCTCTTTCCTAAACTACTTTGTGTTTAATTATTTTGTATATAGTGTATTTATTATCTTTATTTTTGTGCTGTATATATTTTTAGATGTACTTATCTTCCTCTGAAGGAATGTAAGATAATTGTGAACAGGGATTGTTTCATTCTTTATACTTGCATCTCTACTACTGAGCATAGTGCCTGGTATGAATAAAAATACTAAGTGATTGGTAATATATAAAAGAGCTGGAAAGATAGGAAAAAACGCAAGTTTTACTCTTGATTTTCAAGATTACCCCCATGAAAGTTATGAAGTTAATAGTACTTAGAATAGAAAGAGATATAACTTTTATTTAACAAGTGAGAAAACTGAGATTCTGAAAGGGAAAGTGATGCAAGGTCACAGAGGGAGTAAGCAGGCCCACTGACTCCAAGTATAGTGCTCTTTCCAGGAAGGTAAAAAGTTATGGATCTTCCCTGGTTGCTTTGCTCTTTGTGAGTGCCCCTCCATCAGCTTCAGGTCTCTCTTCATCTACCTGCCAGCTGCTAGAATCTTACTAACAACCCTCCTTTACATTTTTCACAATAAGGAAGCAACTGAAATTCAAAGCGGAGCCATTTTAAAACAATTTTTGCTGGGGACAGGTGGGGGTGGGAGAGAAGGCAGATTTTCATTGATTAAAAAAGTGTAATAATTTTAAAATTATGCCACCTATTTGGGGAGATAGAACTAGGGTGGAAAGAGTAGTATTAATATTCTTTGATTTAGGGAGCTCAAGTAAGGACAATGAGTATAGATCTAGGAGGGGACAGAGGAGGGAACAGGCCTAGAGAAGTTAAGAAACTCCGATATCCAGACTGTCTTTGGTCACTCCTAGTATATTCAGAAACTCTGTGTAGTCCTAGATTTAGAAGAGCTAAAAAGGAAACTTTAGAAAGGAAACAATGCTGAATGTATAAATCTGCATGCAAGCTCCCAATAGATAGTGGGAGCAAAAGAATGCTTTAGAGGTTCTTATAAAACAAAGATTTTGTTTCCTATGAGCTAATTTATGTCAGAGATGCAGTCATGTGGGATCAGGTCATCACAGAAGGTTTCTCTTTTATTACTTATTACTTTGTTAAACCTCTTATTACTTTGCTAAGAAAGGGGAGAATAAATGTTTATTAATATGTCATTCCTTACCTTCAAACCTACTTGACCACTTATCAAGGTACAGGAATTAATGCCTATTAATTGGATCCACTGACTAGAACCTGCTACACATCTCTATAAAATAGCAAAAGTAGGCCAGAAGATCTTTAGAAACAAATTAATGCAAAAACATCACAAATCACATCCAGTAACATATTAAGTTCCTGGAGGGTAGGCACCTTTTTGTTGTTGTTGTTCAGTCTTTGTATCTCTCCAAGGGTTTGCACAGAGGAGCACTTAACACAGCACCTGGCACATAGTAGACACTTAACCAATGTTTATAGACTGACTGAGAGGAGGCATTTAATACATGCTTATTAAATTGACCTGAATGTTGTTACAACTCATTTTAAGGGACCATTGAAAGTTGGATTTTATTAGGATTTAATTGTGTTGAAAGTATTATGTAAAACACATAGACTATCAGCTGGGACTTGGAAATTTCTGTGTCATGTGGAGATTTTCACTAAAACCCCCTCTTGCTGTAATGGGGTTTCACTTATGCCCAACAATTAAAGTAAATTAATGAGATCTATTGTGTGGCAGATGGAAGTTTCAAAAGCACCCCTGGATTCATCACCCTTTTCTATTTAATATGCCCTGATCCACAATTAATCTATCAGCCTTTATGCTATGTATATGCTTCAGACCCAGAGCTAGAAAAGACTCTCATCTATAACATGTGAAACTGTGTTGCAATTGACATCCTGATAAACTATAATAATGCTAGATTGAGCAGTTCAGTTACAAGAATTCAGAATAAATAACAGACCAGGAAGATCAGTGAATCAAGTAGCCTGCTGTTAACAGAGTGAATTTGAAACACTAGCTAAGGAGGAGTTCAACAGGTTCTCATGAAAACCTTTCAATACTATACCAATAATAGTGGGGTGGATAGGTTTAGGGAGGTGTGGGGGAGGCAAAACAAATAAAATTATCACCGGTTAATCCTTCAAAAAATTTTTTTAGATTTTAAATTTTTTAATGTTTAAAAAAATACTAAATCTTTCCTTTTCCTCCTAAGAAGAAAGAGATCTGCATTGGACAGAGTAAATAAGCTGGACTGGAGAATTGGGCTGGGACTAGTGACGACTGAGCTCGCCAAACTAGTTCTGATGTGTTAACCTAGACAATGGCAACTGGCAAGACAGACCAGCTGTTCAAGGACGAAGGCATATGGCAAAGTAGGTAAGGCAATATTCGATGATGGTACCCTCCACTTCTTTCTCTGAGTCTCAGTCAGTCTCTCTCTCTCTCTATCTCTCTCTCTCTCTCTCTCTCTTTCTCTCTCTCTCTCTGGGATGAAGTGCTCCCAGGCTACCCTTTGACTGTACAAAATGTGTGTGATGCACTCAGGTCCCTCCAAAGATCAGGCCTGCCTCCTAGCCCCAACCAAAATCTCCATTCCCAGGGTACTGTTACCAGCTTAGTGTTAATTGTGTTAAACATCACATTAAAGTGTGAACTAGGATAAATTTAACTCTCAGGAGAGATAGTTGCATTTTTAAAAGAAGAGCTAGTTACCCTCCAAATGAATCTTTAATTGGTTGAGTGTATGGAGGAGATTGCTTATAAGCATGTGAATCACATGAAATCAGAATCAATATAAACACTTTGAAGGTTAAGGCTATTTATTTTGTATCCCTATTGCTTAGCACAGCGCTTTGTACATAGTGGACACTTAATTAATGCTGGTCAAGATGAAGTTTCACTGATTTTACTATTCTACTGATTGAGTTCCAGGGGTGCAAAGGGCCTGTTATCAGACAGAGGGAGTTTAGCATGGAATGAGCCATGGATGTTAAAACATCACATAATGTTAGAGCAGGAAGCACCTTAGGGAGATCTGACTAACCCCCTTCTTTTTACAGATGAGGAACTAAGGCCCAGAAAAACAAAATCATTTCTTCAAAGTCATATCACAAACTACTGACAGATTCAGGACCAAACCTCAAATCTCTTGGCTCCTTGTTCAATGTACTTTACAGTATTCCACAGTCTCTTGTACAAATCATACATTGAGTGGTTGGAAACTGCTTTCTCAGTGGCTAATTAGACTCATTGCTCTCTCTCCCAAACATCCAGACAGACCTTATGTTTTTTCCATTTCCTTCCTACACCCAGGTAGTATGAATAATATCTAATTTTCAGCTTGTGAGGTTATTTCTAAAATTCACTGAGTTTTTTTAATCTTCCTTGGAATCATTTCAAAGAAAATGTAAAGGCAAATACACTTGGCCTGACACTTTTCAGCCAGGTTTGGAGGAAAAAAACTTTCTACTGGTACCTTCACAGTGAACTAGAGGAATTACCATCTGCTGGGGTAAGAGCAATATGCCTGAAGCTGTCTAACTCTTATGCTCTGGGGATCAGTAAAAACATCTGGGAAGAGGGCATTTCTAGTGGAGAAGGGATAATGAGAATTAACAAAAGGAAGACCAACTAAGGTTTAACCCACATTACTTGGAAGAGAATTTGTGTCAACAGAATGCTAGTTACATAAGAAATTCAAAGAAACCATTCTCACAAAAACCTCCATGTCCCAATATACTTTAAATAACAATTTTCAGGTATATATGTTTAATTAGATGTAAAAGGACTTTAAAGAGGGGAAGTTACACAAGAATAGTTTGTTCTATTTTATCTGCAGCAGATACAGTATTTAAGGGAGGCAGGAGATGGTATGGTCTAAAAATGTTAAGGATGATTCCTTTTATGTAATACAAATGATCATATCATACAAACATATAATAATGTATATGATACGTTAAGGTTTGCAAGACATTTTACTTATGTCATCCCATTTGATCTTCACAATAACCCTGGAATTGCTATTATTATCCTCATTTGAGAGATAAGCAGATTGAGGCAGGTAGAGGTTAAGTGATATGCCCAGGGCATCATAGCTAGCAAGTGTCAGAGGCTAGATTTGAACTCGAACTTCCTGCCTCTAAGCCTAACACTCAGTCTTATAATACTAATGCTCTTTAGTAGAAATCAAACCTGGGAGATAGTGCTAGTACCTGGCAGATGCAACAGTGATGGGAAACCAAGACTACATTTTTAGTCAAAAAATGTGAGTTAAAATTACTACTCTTCTATTTACTTGCGTAACTCTAAACAAATCAATTAATTTTTCTGAGTTTCAGTTTTCTCAAGGATAATATGAGAAGATTGTATTAAATGATCTATGTACTCCCTTCAAACTCTAAAACCTTTGAATTAGGTGAGAAGGAGAATATAGGAAACCAATTAAAGTTAACTGAAAAAATGATGCTTCACATGCATAAAACTAACCAAGATTATTGGAAGTTGAGCAATTCAATAACGATGGAGCTGTGGAGAGATAGGTACACTCATTCATTACTGATGGAACCGAAAATTTTTAGAAAAAGATGGAAGCAGAGTTATATTTTATATTCTTGGACTCAAGGATCACTGTAGACAGTGACTGAAGCCATTAAATTAAAAGATGCTTGCTCCTTGAAAGGAAAGCTGTGGCAAATCTTTTTTTTTTTTTTTTTTTTTAAATTAATTTATTAGTTTAGTTTCAGTTGACAAGATTCAATTCCTTAGTTCCTTGATTTTCAAATTTCCTTTACTTCCCTCCCCCCTCCCCTCATGACATCATATAGTACAGTATAGGGTCTGCAAATGCATTCATATTAAACATTATTCCAATTACAAAGGCATATTGTACTAGGTGGGATGAAAGATGGTAAGGAAGAAGTACAACCAAACAATGAGAAGAACAAGATCATTTAGTTTGCTTCCATCAGGATTCAGGCTCAGTTCTTTCTAGTTATATCTCTGGATGGCACATTTCTCACTTTCTTGAGTCATTCGGGATTAACTTATATCACTGCATTGCTGAAAAGAGTCCAGTCTGTCATAGTTGGTCGTCACAGATATGGTATGTCTGTGATTGTATACAAATTTCTTCTGATTCTACTCTTCTCGCTCAGCATCAGTTTGTATAAGTCTCTCCAGGTAATTATGAAATCCGTCACCTCCTCGTTTCTTATAGCACAATAAAATTCCATTACATTCATATACCACAACTTGTTTAGCCATTCCCCAATTGATGGGCACTCCTTTAGTTTCCAATTCTTTGCAACCACAAAAAGGGCTGCTAAAAATATTTTTGTACATATGGTTCTTCCTCCCACTACTATGATCTCTTTGGGATATAACCCTAGGAGTGGTATGGCTGGGTCAAAGGGTATGAAATTATTTATAATCCTTTGGGCATAATTCCAGATTGCTCTCCAGAATGGTTGGATAAGTTCACAACTCCACCAGCAATGTATTAGCGTTCCAATTTGCCCACATCCTCTCCAGCATTTGTCACTTTCTTGTTTTGTCATCTTAGCCAATCTGACTGGAGAGATGTGGTATCTCAGAGTTGTTTTGATTTGCATTTCTCTAATTAATAGTGATTTAGAGCATTTCTTCATATGCTTATAGATATCTTTAATTTCTTTCTCTGAAAACTTCCTATTCATATCCTTTGACCATTTCTCAATTGGGGAATGACTTGTATTCATATAGATTTGGCTCAATTCTCTATAAATTTTAGAAATGAGTCCTTTATCAGAGACACAAGTGTAAAAATTATTCCTCCACCTCCCTCTTGATCTTGGTTACATTGGCTTTGTTTGTGCAGAAGCTTTTCAATTTAATGTAATCAAAATTATCCATTTTGCATTTTATAATGCTCTCTAATTCTTGTTTGGTCCTAAAATCTTCCCCTCTCCACAGATCTGTCAGGTAAACTATTCCTTGCTTTCCCAAATTGCTTACAGTATCATCCTTTACACCTAGATCATGCACCCATTTAGACTTGATTTTGGTATATGGTGTTAGATAGTGATCTATGCCCAGTTTCTGCCATACTGTATTCCAGTTTTCCCAGCAGTTTTTGTCAAATAGTGCATTCTTATCCCAAAAACTGGGGTCTTTGGGTTTATCGAACAATAGATTGCTATATTCATTAACTGCTGGGTCTCCTGCACCTAATCTATTCCATTGATCCACTACTCTACACCTCTGCCAGTACCAAGCAGTTTTGATGACTGCTGCTGTATAATACAGATGAAGATCTGGCATAGCTAGTCCACCTTCCCTAGCATTTCTTTTCATTAATTCCCTTGATATTCTAGACCTTTTGTTTTTCCAAATAAATTTTGTTATTATTTTGTCTAACTCTACAAAGTAGTTTTTTGGTAAATTGATTGGAATGGCACTAAATATATAATTTAGTTTGGGTAAAATTGTCATTTTTATTATATTAGCTCGACCCAGCCATGAGCAATTGATATTTTTCCAACTATTTAGATCTGATTTTATTTCTGTGAGAAGTGTTTTGTAGTTGTGATCATATAGATTCTGGGTTTGTTTTGGCAAGTAGATTCCCAAATATTTTATAATGTCTACAGTGACTTTAAATGGGATTTCTCTTTCTATCTCTTGCTGTTGAGTTTTATTAGAGATGTACAGGAATGCTGAGGATTTATGTGGGTTTATTTTATATCCTGCAACTTTGCCAAATTTATTTATTGTCTCAAGTAATTTTTTACTTGATTCTCTAGGATTCTCTAAGTATATCATCATATCGTCTGCAAAGAGTGACAGCTTGGTCACTTCGGCAAATCTTGATAGCATACTAAAAAGCAGAGACATCACCTTGTTAACAAAGGTCTCTACAGTCAAAGCTATGGTTTTTCCAATAGTTTTTCCATGTATGGCTGTGAGAGTTGGGCTATAAGGAAAGCTGAGTGCCACAGAATTGATGCTTTTGAATTGAACTGGAGAAGGCCTTTGAGAGTCCTTTGGACTGCAAATAGATCAAAGTAGTCAATACTTAAAGAAATTAATTCACACTTTTCACTGGAAGGTCAAATACTAAAGCTGAAACGTAAATACTTTGGCCAGATGATGAGAAGATGCGACCCACTGGAAAAGACCCTGATGTGAGGAAATATTGAAGGAAAAAGGGATGGCAGAGGATGAGATGTATAGATAGTGTCGTGGAAACAATGAACATGAACTTGGAACCAATTTAGAAATATAGTAGAGGACAGAAGGATCTGGTGTGCTATGATCCATGGGGTCATGTGGACTCTGACATGACTGGATGATAGGAATAACAACAAAAAAACTGCATAGTCAAAACTATGGTTTTTCCAGTAGTAATGTATGGCTGAGAGAGTTAGACTATAAGGAAAGCTGAGTGTCACAGAACCAGTGCTTCTGAATTGTGGTACTGAAAAGACTTTTGAGAGTCACCTGGACATCAAGACCAAATCAGTCAATACTTAAAGAACATAGTTCAGACTATTCATTGGAAGGACAAATATTGAAGGTGAAGCTTAAATATTCTGGGCACAAAACAAAAAGACAGGACTCTGTGATAAAGATGCTTATGTTGGGAAAGATTAAAGGCAAAAGGAAAAGGGGATGGCAGAGGATGTGATGGATAGATAGTATCAGGGAAACAACAAACAGGAACTTAGACAGACTTTGGGAGACAGTGAAGGATAGACAGACAGAGGCTTTGTGTGCTATGATCCACAGGGTTACAAAGAGTCAGACATGACTAAACGACAGCAAAAAATCCCAAAGGTAGCTAAGAAAAAAAGGGAAAAGGACCTAGATGTATAAAAATATTTATAGCAGCTTTTTTGTGGTGGCAAAAGAATTAGAAATTGGGGGGATGCTCATCATTTGGGAAATGGCTGAACAAGTTGTGGTGTATGATTGTAATTGAATAATGCTATAAAAAGGACAAGGAGGATGCTTTCAGAAAATCCTGGAAAGACTTACATGAACTGATGCAAAGTGAGCAGAACTAGGAGAATAATGTACACAGTAACTGCAATATTGTATGGTGATCAACTGTGAATGACTTAGCTATTCTCAACAATACAATGATCAAAGACAATTCTGAAGGACTTATAAAAAATGCTATCTACCTCCTGAAAAAGAACTGATGAATCTAAAGGCAAATTGAAGCATACTTTTTTAAACTTTCTTAATGCTTCTTGGATTTTTTGATCTGTGTTTTATTTCAAAATATGACTAGTATAGAAATATGTTTTGCATAACTACATATATAACCTACATAAAACTGCTTGCTTTCTCAGTGAGGGGTGGAAGGGAGAGAATTTTGAACTCAAAGTTTTAAAGGAGTTTAAAAAATTGTTCTTATATGTAATTGGAAGGTCCATACTATCAGTTTACTTTTTTTAACTACAATTAATGTACTCCCAATAGCAGAATAGAGCATCCCAATCTAGTGATTTTTAATATTTCAGAATACTTATTTTTTTCTCAGTTCATGTTCTCACTTCAGACCCTCACAAGTTGTTAGTTATTTGTTCAGATGACTGGTAATCTAAATTCTAATATTTAAATAAGTAATTGTCCAATTAAGCCATAATGGCAAAATTCAGGTGCTACCTCCATCTATTCTGGCTCTATTATTTCTACATAAAACTTCTCCTCTAGTCTGTCTTCATCTCTGTGTACCTGCATTATTAATTCCCTAATCTGAAAGTATCAAATTCAACAATGACTTCCAATGACTGAAACAGAACAATCAACATGGTTTTAATGTGTGGTTTTGTTATGTTTTTTAAGGGGAGCAATTCTCCCTCTTAAGTTCACTTTTGGGAATTATATTTCTTTATGAGAAGCAGCAAAAGAGGTATAATAAATGCTATGTATGACTAGACAAAAAAGTAAATGAGTCACGGCCTAAGGATAAGAGATAAAGGATGAATAGCTTGAAAAACCCAGGAGAACCCTGGAAAAAGTAAAAGAGCAAGAGGGAGGGCTCTACCGTGTTGGGTAGACATTCTGAGGACAATTTATGAGGACACAGACAAAAAACATGTGAGATAAAAAAACCATGATAGTATTGTGATCAGAAATGATTTAGGGAGAACCTTCAATGATGAAATTGCAGATCACTCAAAGCAATTAATATTGACAAGCATTGAGCATTTTTTGAAGCATTTCTCTAGCTTTTTGGGCAGGGTCTTCATTGTTTTTCTTACATTGAATGTTTGAGTTTGGCCTAGTAACAAAGCAAACTTACATTACCCATTTGCACATCTCCCACATCATAGATAGTTCTACTCAATATCAGTGAGAATGTTCATTCACCTACATCCTGTCTGAATCTTCTTGTTTCTATAAAATTTGAATTCACCACCTTTATTTTCTCCTAGCTCATAATGGAAATACCTTGCATAAGTTCTATTACTTTTTAAACTGTGACAATCTTCAAACATCACCATTATATTTAGCTACTAATTCTCTCCCTTATTGAGCTTATGATAAATGACCAAGATTATCAACTGTATACAAGAGAATAGAATCATTTTATTTTCATCAGTATTTTCTTCAGCTACTAAATAAACATTAAGATTTGGTTACTATTTTTGGGGGGGAGAGGATGGCAATTGGGGTTAAGTGACTTGCCCAAATTCACACAGCTAGTTTTTGTGTTAGGTGTCTGAGGCTGGATTTTAACTCAGGTCCTCCTAACTCCAGGGCCAGTGCTCTATTGACTGAGCCACCTAGCCGCCCCAAGTTATGGTTTACTCTTTAAAAAAAGATCTCTACCCTAACCCCTGCTGGCTTCTGTCTTCATGGTGGTTTAGAAGGTCCTTTTTTCAGCAGTGCTCCTAGATTTTCCCCCCAAAGGTATCAAATAATACCGAAGCAAAATTTATACTTGCTATTACTGGTTTCTTGAAGCCTAATTGTCCAAGTTTTAAACTGGCTTAAATTCGACAAGAATATCTAATGCCTCTAAATCTCTAAATATGAGGTGTCTAGAAGGATGTATATATGATATAAATATGTATATATATATATATGTGTATAATGATATAAACATTATATGTTTAGCCAAGGTAAATAATCAACAATCCTTGAAATGGAGACCTTTGAATACATATTCTCTGGGTCAGGGAATAATATCAATATCCTGAGCCAATTTGAGAAAATAAAAAATAAATTGAAATCCAGGGACACAGTAGAGATAAATTTAGGGTATGATACTGAATTAAGTGCAATTTTTTTCAACATATGTATCAAGTCCCATTTACAAAATATCACCCATTGATAGCCATTTTGGACAGATAACAATTCCAGGCTTATTTCTTTTTAAAGTACTTAAATTATAAAGTTGTATAGGTACTAAATAGAAAAGTTAATTTTTATCTAAAATAAATTAATTGCATTAAATTAATTTAAGAAAAATAAACTTTTATTGTATTTTTCAATTTTCACTTTTATACAAATTCCATCTACCAATTAGGCAATGGGTTGTCTGCTTATGAATGCATTGATTTCTACATGTGGTCCTAAACATATGTTGTTTTGTCTTTAATTAGAGAGGGGTGATACTGATGACATATAAGTGTGTGCCATGGCAAAGGTGGCCAACACTTCTAATATGAACTTGCAGATAGTCGTTCTTGATTTAAGCTTGTCAGTACTCTAACTTGGTTCCATCCTGTCAACAGGATTTTGGTGGAAACACCAGCAGTCTGAAGAAGCACTGTATCAGTACTGTCAAGTGCATGTTAAATGAAACATTCTGAGTTGCTGAGGGCCCAATTTATTTCAGGTATGGTTTAATTCCTTTTAGATTTGGGGCCTGTAGGCTTATCCTTATCCAGCATGGCTACTTAAGTCTGCAACCTCAGGTCATGTGACTGATCTGAGGCTTTGTCAGTCACACAGAAAACATTAAGGGTATTCATTTTCACATTGAAGACCCTGCAGACAAATGATCTTTCCCTCATTCTGCAAATGCTACAAAATTAAGAAAGGATTATTCAAAGTACAGTAATGATTATACTGGGAGTCACAATCATGGCATAATTTGGAATTAAACGCCATATTGAACATGTAAATTAATTATGACCAAACACAGAGTATAGAGACTCTTGGAAGGGCAGCAACCATACCAGCCTTGAATAATATCTAACAAAAGTGTGCAGTCATAGAAGCATCCATCTTAATACTAGTAGCAACTTTCTCTCCTATGCCCCAAGCTTCCTTCAGGCCCTAGTTAACCTCTGCTCATGAAACATCATTATGACAGAGATGGTTAACGGAAAGGACTTGCCACAGTCATCTCTTAGTGCCCCAAATCCCTTAGACAGAGCCTCATAAAATTACAGCTTTTTAAAAATTTTTCAGACTGTATGGTGCTGAAGTATTTTTGCTATGGTTCTCATTTTTAAATCTGTGGCTGTTTTTTCACCTTTGAAATGTCTTGGTTCTTATGGCAGACTTGCTTGTGACTTAATAAGAATGTACTATGTAGAAACCAATGCCTGCTAGTCATTTAAAACAGAGATACTGGTTACATTACACCGATGCTTCAGAATTTACATCCTACACGTTTCCACTTTTATCTTATGTGGGTGTATTTTGACAGTTGGCGATATTTCAGAGCCCCCAGGAAAACTATGCAAGTTGGCTTCATCCTACTTATATGGTCCCTCGTTAGGAGACAGTTTTAAGTCCATTCTTTCAACAAGAAACCTATTTCAGTGCTTGCACTTCTGGTCACTCACACCCTTTTTCTGTGTCTGATTAGGCTATAAATTCCACAGTTTACTCACTTAAAAAAACAGCCTTTTAGACATGAGAGAATTAATTTCATTACTTTGTCCTTTCTTGATAATTGTGTTCATTCATCTTAGGCTTCTGTTTAGTGCGCTTGTAGACTGAAAAATCCGCTTTCTTTTGTTGTTTTCTATAGGAATGCTTCAAATGCCTCTCTTTTGCTGAATATCTTTTTTCATTTGTGATTAAGCTCCCACAGGTTCTTTTATTTGGAGATGTACCTTGAACCCAATTCCTCTTTGGAACATAATATTCTACTCTCCTACATTTTTTGTGAATATAGAATATATACAAATAGCCATTCTTTCATATTTGAAAGAATACTGAATTTGAATTTCATTTTCTTCCTTGTTCAGCCATTTCAGTCCTGTCTCACTCTTCATGACCCCATTTGGGATTTTCTTGGCAAACATACTGGAAAGTTTTGCCATTTCCTCCTTCAGCTCATTTTACAAATGAGGAAACTGAGGCAAACAGGGTTAAGTTTTTTGCCTAAGGTCCCAAAGCTAGTAAGGTCAAATTTGAACTCAAGAAGATGAGTCTTCCTGACTCCAGGCCTGGCACTCTATCCACTGTGCCACCTAATTATCCCAGTTTTTCCTTATAACTACTTGCCAAATGTGTTGCTTGTTATTGAAATTTTAAAATTTAATGACTACATAATGTGTATTTTGAAGCACAGGGTTGTTTTTTTCTTTTCTAATAGCTACTTGCAGATTTTCTTAATTGATATTTTTTATCTATATTCAGAAGATGTGGACAATTATCTTGCATCACTTCCTACATTGTGGTATTGAGGATTTTTTATGTGGCAGGTTCTTCTGGGAGTGCCAGGATTCTTAGTTTATTTCTGTGCATCTTCATTTAAGATCAGTTTCTTTGGCTAGTATAAATTTCCTGTGTTTGCAAAGTAATGTTGCCTTTTGTTCTATTCTGCCAAATCCTCAGTTTCAATAATTTTTTTGTGTGTTCCAAGTCTATTACTTCATCCAGAGCTTCTAATTCTTTGGAAACACTCTATCATTTATTCAACTCCCCCCCCACCAAACTTCATATTTAATTCTGCATTGAAAGTTTTCATTTTTGTCCTAAGTTAATTCTGAATTTTTCCTTTTAAAATTTTATTTCTTTTTATAATCATACTGTAGTTTCTTACTTTTGTTCACAGTCCCTAGGGAGTTTACAAGATCCTCTTTTTTATCAGGTAATATTGGTTCGTTACCCTTCATATTATAATATCTGTTCATTGTGCTTTGGTTTCTTGCTGAGTCTTTACTCATTCTTACTTCAGTCTTTATGATGGTGCTCCGCTATTAGTTTATCTGTTGAGGGCTGGGTTTTTATTTAGGTTCTCTTGATCTTACACTGTTTAAGTTTTCCTCCTATATTTTTCTTCCCTTTCCCCTCTCTATTTTCCTTGAAAACTCTTTTCACTATTCAGTCTTTCTTCCACTACTGTACAGACCTAAGCATGGACTCTTAGGATCCTCAGAATACTGATGTTAGAGAAGAAATGGGGGGGTTGGCTAATCCCAGGTTACTCTCTCAAAGGAGAGAGGACTGCCCCCCACAGGATTTTCAGTACTCTTTGCTTTGGTTCACTGCTTAGTTCCCTTTCAGCCTATGGCAAATGGCTCTATATGAGGAAACTGGGGTCCACAAAGATTAAATAACTTGTTTCAGTCGTTTTTCAGTCACATTTGACTTTTCATGACCCCACTTGGGGTATTCTTGGCAAAGATACTAGAGTGGTTTGCCATTTCCTTCTCCAGATCATTTTACAGCTAAGGAATTGAGGAAGACAGGGTTAAGTGATTTGCCCAGGGTCACACAGCTAGTAAGTATCTGATGTCAGATTTGAACTCACAAAGATGAGTCTTCTTGACTCCAGGCCTGGCCCTCTATATACTCTCTCAACAGCTTGCCCAAGATAACATAGGCAGTAAGTAATGCAGGAGGCATTGAAACCTAGATGCAGAGTCTGGATTAATTTCTATTTCTATTTCACCATAAATCTTTAATCCTGCCCAAGTGCTTCTATTCTGCCTCCTTTCCATCAAGCAGAACTGCTGTGCCATTCTCTGTTGGGGGGAGAGGAAGATTTGGAAAGATGCCTGTCTTGGGATTTTCCTACTGGTTCCTAACTCATAAGTCTGAAAGCTTGCTTGTGTTTCCTGCAATAGGTACATAGCATTGGTTGGGAATATGGAGAGTAAATGAAAGCTTTAAGTATTAAAGTTCTCTGATGTAAATTCATGAGGTTTTTAACCTTGCACACTAGTTCTAGCTTCTTAGCTGGAAGCCTCCATACTTTATACTTACAGTTTTCACTGGATTCAGCTTTCTTCACCAATACCTAGCATCTCTCTGGCTATGAGAGAGATAGAAAACCAACCAAATGCACTTGAGAGGACATTGCCCCCTCTCTATAAAACCTATGATCACCAGGTACCTTACTGAGCTAACCTGGCATGAAGACTATTATGACCCAGGTACACTATGTACCAAGTAGGAAGAATAGCAAAGAGCTTGATGCAACTGGTTGTGTCATGTTAGAGAATGGTGTCTCCAGAGGACTATTGCTGACCTCCTTCCTCTTCCTGCTATTACCTAAAGACTATTCAGTCTAAGGTTCCAGCAATAAAGACCCTATTGCATTCTTCTAAAGTTTTTCCTTTCTTTTCCCGAAAAGACCCCCCATGTTCCTTCCCCTAAACATCTTGCTTGAGACTTATTAAATATCCACTTTTGAGTTAAAACATGACCTGCTGTATGATTTTCTGTTGTAATTTCTTTTGTGAATTCTATAGCTTCTTTTAGGACTGCAAGAGAAACAGAAATTAGAGAGAAGGAAGGGCATTTCTAACAGGAGATAACAAAAGCAGAGAGGGAAATAAAACCCATTGTTTTCAGGGTCACCAGCCCTCCAGGAAGCATCAATTATGTTGTGATATAGATATTTGAACAAAATGAAATGTTACTTTTATGAAACAAATATTTCTGAACTTAGTCAGCTGATAAATTCTTAAAAACAATGACTACCCAGTAGATGTGCTGCAAAAACTAAGTTTAATTCCTTGTGCCACACACTAAGAAGGGCACTCATGAACTAGATCTAGTCTAAACAAAAAAAGAAAGCATGGTAATGAGTATGGAAACCTAGTATAGAGTCTGAGGAATTTCATATGTTTTGTTTGACAAAAAAGAGGACTTAGAAGGGCCACAATAGTTATTTTGATGTATTGAAAAAATATCAGAGGGAAGCAAAACTAGATTTAGTCTATGCAGTGCCATAAAAAACAATTAGGACTCATGGTACACACTACAGTGCAGTGAATTTTGGATCAAAAGTCATTATAACTGTCCAAATATAGAATGGGCTGCCTTTAAAAGTAGTAATCCCCCCCCCCCCGATTTATCAGAAGCAGAGGCTGAATAATCACTTTCAGAGTATGTTGTAAAAAGAATTCTTGCATCTGCAGGAGGCTATACTATATAACCAATACTTTTTAACTCAATTTTGTAGGAAAAAGGTCATGATGTAGAAGATAAATGCCATGATATCATGAAGACCTAAACTGGACTGCTTTACTTTTATAACATAAATCAAATTAAAAAGTCATACATTCGGTTTCCTTTTCATGACAAAATGCTCAAACCCAGAGCTCTAGGTAACTACTTTTAGTTAGTCCACAAAAAAGTGAGCAAAGGCCTAGTTACATTCAAGAGGCTGACTTTGCTCACAATAAGCTAATTCTACATGCAATGACATGCTTGTTAAAAAGAAGGTCACTTTTCCAAATGTCTTCCCCAAAGGCAGAACTGCCAAATTGACTGCAGATCTATTCTTTAAAACCTATCATTTATTCAGTGTCATCCTGAAGGCTAACAAGGGAAAGCTTTTACAGTGCCACTTTTAAAAAGGAAATGGCTGTCTTATAAAGTAGGACTTAAATATTTCTTTCTAAAAAGATTCAACACAAGATTGCACATTTGGGGAAATAAGAATCTTACTTTTTGACACTGACCTAACAATGGATTGAACACCCATCTTTTCTTGGATACTGAAAAGCCCAACTAAATTGAATTCACCCTTGAACAATCCCATGTGATCCTGCTTTGCTTTCATGCATCAGCAGGGAAGCATTCCACATCCAGTAGCACATGGACAGCTTATCTGGAGAAAAGGCCCCTGGGATTTGGTCTAGCAACATTAAGATGGACTGGAAAATAGGAACAGCATCCTTGCATGCTATTCCATACCTCCAGATTGGCAATTGTTGAAAGGTTCCATTACATGGAAGCCTGCCTCCAAAACATGACTTGGCAGTAAACTCTCATTAAGTGAAACTTGAGTACAATAGCTTGTTGATGGCAACTTGTCTAAATTTCCAGACTTGCAAAGCAGGTTGAAACTTGCTATGTCAATAATTCAGCAGCCATAATCTACAGCTTTTACAAAGAGCTGCTACAGTTTTCAAAGGGTCATCACTTCCTATTATCTTCAAGACAATCAAACTACATTTTTAAAACTGCATGTGCTGACTTAGTATTCCCAGCAGCACAGAAAATGGCTACATACAAATTGACCTATAAGCATAGAATCTGATAATCAGCTTTCAAAAACCAGGTACCAGCCCTCCCCAACTTCCTTGGAATTTAAACTTTCCTTATAAATAACCTCCTGTTATTTTTGACTTCTCAAAGGATAGAAATTAAATCATTCCTCTGAAGCTCACAGAATTTTATTAGGGTATATTGGACATCTCAGAAGTAAAGCTTACAAGTTCTAGCTTAATTTCCTAGCCACACAAGTTAGGTCAAGCAAGCTGCTGTGATGGCCATCCAGCAGTACAGTCAATAAATACCTATAACATGCCTAGAACATGCAAGGATAGCATTGTGCAACATGCTAAGTCACCCAACACTCCTAGGAATTTGAAATAGTTTCTAAAACCTTAATTGAAATGATAACTTGAGATCACATAAACACACAGGTAATTAATAACTGATCTAATGGAAACCCCAAGTAGTCATACAGCTTTATTAGCCTACTGAACAATAACTTTTTTTTAATAGCTTCAACTCAGTGTCTGCTGCAGGGATCCATGGTTTTTTCTTCAAAAAGGGAAATTCATTGCCTTTGGGCCCAAGTCATCTCTCCATGATATTATTCTTACTGGAAAATGTAGTCCAAATTCTCTATCAGCTTAACATAGTAAGAGTGCCCTGGGTCATAGCTGGGGGCATGCATGACATTATAATAATTAATGCTACTCTGTGCTTTTATTTAAAGGGATTTTGGTAAATTGGATTGTTAGTCCTTGTCAATATTCCTACGAAGCACTGAGGTAGCAGGTATTATTCTTTCTCCTCCATGCTCAGGAAAACTGAGGTTTAAGGGTCACAAAACAAATCACCCCCCTGAAACTGTAGGGGACAGATTCCTCAACTTACTATAAAGTGCTCTCTGAAATTTGCTGTCATGTATCCCCAACTAGACTTGGCATGCCAAAGTTTTGCAATCACAGAATGTATATTAAACAGTCATTTCCTGCTTATGCTTTCACACACTTTTACTTCCTGACCCTCCACTCCAAAGAGGGATCTCCAACTCATTTTACTTAACTTTCCAGAGAGCAGCTTCAATCCCTAAGGTCCCCTCAATCCCAAATGGAAAGATTATATCCTAAATTAATGAGGAAAATTGTACTTTAAATAAGGACCATGAATCTTATTGATCTGACTCCACTGGGTCTTTCATAAAAAATACCAAAACTCTAAGCAAGTAACAGCAGAATTCATCAGAGAACAGTTTGATGCAGTAAGCATTTGGGGCCTTAAAATAAAGCTGTATTTTATAAACTACTCAGGGAATGCAAAGATGAAAATAAAGTGCTTCTGAACTTTGCCAGCCTACTGTTGATATGTGTATGTGTATTTAGACCCTTCTTTCAAATAATGCTGTCACTTACTGAAATGTAACAAGCAAAGCACTAGGAAAAGTCACAAACATGTAAATTCATACTATACAATGCATATCTCCCATTATCTATCATAAAGTTTTTGTAATGATTCACTTAAAATAAAGAAAAATGAGGAGGCATGCTTGCAGTAGGGCAAACAACTGTTCTAAATTTGTATAAAACAAATTAATTCATCGTTAGATTTCCACACAGGTTTAGTCTGGCACAATTAGCCAGAGAGCAGCCTGGGTATGCTGGAGGTCAGCCCTAAAGGGTCATAGAGGGCTCTTTTCCAGAAAGAAACCTTTTGCAGCTGCTCACCCACATAAACTCCATGGGCTTCCTTTACACCACAGCTGTAGAGGCTAATCACAGTTTGGGGGTGAGGGTGGGAAATCCCATGGCCGACAGCTGCAACATGTCATTCTGTATCTGCTTCCGTCTCCAGAAGAACTCCCTGACTGCATTAAACCGCAACAGCAATAATGTACTTCATGATGAGGCTAAGGGACTCCATGGAGGAAACTGGGAAATTATACCACCCACAAGGGATGAAGTGATCTCCGACATCATCCATGTGGAATTAAAGGGCATTCCATTTCCTGCCCTGGAGGCCACTTTCTAAAACTCCAGGTTCACTCAGAGGTTAGTCTAGCAATTCCTAGTCTGAGGATCAATTCCTTCTATATAGGAGACGTTAGAAATTGTGTAGCCCCCAAATCTCAGGGTCCTACTTGAACATATTAATTTGCCTAATTTTACTCCTCACTAACACTTTTCATATTTAGATGCAATCATTCCACTGGTCAGGATGTTTATTAAGCCACTCATCCTAACAACCCCAAATCAAACCTCACCACACAAATCATGGCACCCTCACCAGGAAAACCCTCCTTTACAGTTTTGTGGGAACATCTGAGTTACATGCCAAGGGGCAGGCAGCTAGGCAGATGGAGTGAAGGAGACCTCATAGCATGACTGTCATGAGGTTAGCAACAGCTGCATCCTTGACATAATATGGGAGAGGGGAATCAAAGGATAAAGCTCCTTCAAAGGCAATGATCCCCTCCCCCAAAACTGTAGAAAGAGCCAGGAGCTTCACCTAGCCCTTCATCAGGAGAGCTAGATTACCCCCCCCAAAAAAAACCCCAAGCAAATGGACACCTAGTGCCTGAGAGGCTAAGAGAAGGACACTGGCTCAGTAGATTCGTATTCTATCAATGTGCTGGGCCATTATGCAGAGACCATTGGGTCAAATCTATTCTATAGAAGTGAATAACCTAAATGGAAAAACTTCTTACTTTTCTGGGCAGTTCTTTTCCTGAGACAAAGGATCAATGTAAGGGATGTCAGCAGCCATTTAGCCCTAATTACCCTTAAGGAAATATTCTGCCTTCAACATGCCTGACAATGATCATCCAATCTTTGCTCAGAGATCTCTAAAGAGGAGAAATGCACTACCTTTGAAAGCTGCCCATTCCACTTTTAACTCTAACAGTTAACAAATTGGGTGTTTGTTTTTTTTTTTTAAGATCAAACCCAATTTACCATTTTCTACTTTTACTTCTCTCTGGTGTCAAGGAGAAAATGCCTAACTCCTCTTCCACAAGGTGACCATTAAAGACAACTACTAATGAATCTTTTAGTCTTCTTTCTCCCAACTCCTTCATTCAATCTTTATGGTTGATCTCCACTGGATGGTCTCCAATTTGTCAGTCTATTTCCTAAAACGTAGTACTTAAAACACAGTAACTCAATACTCCAGATACGGATTTACACAGTAGGGTTCAATGGAATTGTCACCCCTTTATTTCAGGATGTTATGCTGCTCCAAGCCTAACTTATTATTAGCTTTCTTACCTACCATATCACACTATTAACTCATAATGAACTTACAGGGCACTAAAGCTCACAGATCTATTTGAAACTGCTTTCTAGCTATACTTCCCCACTTTAAACTTGACAAGTATAAAATACAGACCTGCCTTTTATAATGCACATTGTTCAAATCATCAAGTTAGACAATATTTGTAAAGCATTTAGCACAGTGCTTGCTACATAGCAGACAATATATAAATGCATTATTTCCTCCCTCCCTCCCCTCAATAGGAATACAGAAATCCCCCTTTGCAGTATATTTCACATGGGGTAAACTAAATTTCCTCTCTTAGCTATGTATGCTTCAGTCTCTAGGAAACAATGTAAATCCGCTTCTTCCCAAGTGGGACCATTTCATTGTTAGACATATCTACTTGTGCAGAAGTTTTCCCTTATATGGAGCAAAATCATGCCTGCCCAATTTGTACTCATCTCTTCTTCCTCAGTAAAACCATATCTGATTCCTCAAGCTTACAGTGATTCTTCCCTCCCTTTGCCCTGTCAATAGTCAATAAACATTTATTAAGTCATTACTATGTGTCAAGTACTGTACAAAGCTTTGGGGGTACAAAAGGAGACAAAAGATAGCCCTTGCCTTCAAGGAGCTCACAATCTAATGGGAGGAGAGACAACATGCAAACATATACAAAGCAAACTATATCCAAAATAGATAGGAAATAAGAAGAAAGGCACTGGAATTAAGAGGGACTGAGGAGGTTTCGCTGTAAGAAATAGGATTTTAGTTGCACTGAAAGTCTCATCTCTCTGAGCCACAGGTTTCATACCTAGAAAATGAGGGGGTTGGATAGAAACATCTCTAAGGTCCCCCTCCACTCGAAGCATTTCACTTGTACCATTCAGGTAGCTCTTACTACCTGCTACCATTATAACGATACCTCTGGCTACTTGCTTAATAAAATGATTTGTAGTACTCCCAGCCCCATCTCATATCTTTTCCCCTACCTCCACCTCAAAGAGATCCAGTCCCAGTTTTGGTAGTATTATATCCAGGGCAGAAGACCTTTGGTTTTCATCTGATTTTCTGGTAACTTCTCAGTCCCATGGCACCTATTCTGAACTTTATTTTATTACAAGTGAAAGGGGGAAAGATGGAAGAGGGCCACAAAGGAGAGCCTTTTTAAGTCAGTTCCTCATTTAATGGAAATAATAATAGCAGCAAGTCATACTTTAGTCTATAACATACGTTTCCCCCTCCCCATGAGATAGGTAGAGCAAATAATATTGTATAAGTTTTATAGATGGGTTAACTGAGACTCAGAAATTAAGTAAATTGTTTAAAACCAGAACTAAATAAATAGTAGATACTGGGAATCAATCTCAAGAGACACAGTCCAATGCAATTTCTACAACAGCATGGTCTCTTTTCATCAAAAAGCCCTAAAACAACTTTCCAAGTAATACATGTCTTTTTTTTTGGAGACAGGAAAGAAGGGCTGAAACCAAGAGGTCATATTTTGTTCTCCTTCCCATGGGCCAGGGAAGGAGAGAAACTTGATCAGATGAGACAGGTGGTAAGCACAGAAAAGGAAACAGGTGGACCAAACTCTGTGGCATGCATGTATGCACATACTCAAACATGCATGTGTGCATACACACACGTGTACACACACACAGAGGAATGACTAATTAGCCAGTTCTGAGAAATAGACACATGGGCAGAAGGATTCCCTACTTAACCAGAGTTTCTTATCCCAACTACTTTTAGGACTCATCCTCCCCTCCCCAAACATTGACTATCCAGCAAACATTTGTCCCAGGTAAGAACTGCCTAGGACTCTATGCCACCCTTGAAGTCAGGGACAGCCCTCACTGCCACTGCAAGAGGAAATATATTAGTGGTGCCCCATGTTGGGTTTCATATCTATAGTCAATTAAAGAGAGTACAAAACTTCATCTACATTATTGCTTTATAAGACTTCTGTGGACTAACTAGTGAATCTAACCACCACAATATTTCTCTGGGAAAATGTTTCACATTTCCATGTTATAAAAAGGCTTATAGGACACAAACTGTTTAAAACAGGGGATTCTTATACTGGAGAGAAAGGGGGAAATAATTTGATTTGACTGTATAAACGTATGTGTACTACTTATCATTTATACCTAATAAAAATGTAACACAGTCATTATGTAGATCATTGACTGTGTCAGATAAATTTTGTTTCACCCTTAATCACAACATGAAAATCTATGTATATACTTGGTTCTCAGTTAGCTATTTATTCAATATGATCATCTATTCAGGTTGAAAAAAAACACACTTAAGATACTTACTATCTTAGTAGTGTGTTGAGAGATGTTTTCCAAATTTCTTTTTAAAAGCCCTTGCTATCTGGTAGGACTACTATTCTGGGAGGTTGGGTAGGGGAATAATGGGGGGAAAATTATTGTAACTCAAAATCTGGCGGAAATGAATGATGTAAAACAGAAGTTAATAAAGCATTTGTTTAAAAAAAAAGAAAAAAAAGAAACATGGGAAAGCTTGTCAGATGCTTTGCTAAAATGCAGTGTCAGGGTAAATGGTAAATAATACGTTAATAATGTTATCTTATTTATCTTGGTATTTACCTCAGAGAATTGTTGTGAAGATCAGCTGAGATAATGCTGGCAAAATATTTTGCAAATATTAAAATATTAAATAGATCTCACTATTATTATTAATCTTATCTATAGCATTTTTTTTAATCTACCAGTCTAGTAACTGCACAAAAAAGAAATGAGGTTAGTTTGGCACATTCAGTCTTTATTGAATCCATGCTTGCTCTTTTTTTTACCTTTTTGGAGGGCATTTGGGGTTAAGTGACTTGCCCAAGGTCACAGGCTAGTTTTTCTGTTAAATGTCTGAGGCTGGATTTGAACTCAGGTCCTCCTGACTCCAGGGCCTGTGCTCTATTCACTGTGCCACTTAGCTGCTCCTCATTTCTATTTCTTAAGGCAGCAAACTACTTTATGAGATTTTCCTAGAAAATTGATAACAGTTGTTTTAAGTTGTCACTGAATCTTGTTTTAAATTGTTCTGTTAATGCAAACTGTGAGTCATTTATGTTTCACATTTCTTTTGTACATAAGACTAAATTACCTGTGGATGGCTCACTTCACTTTGTATCAGCTTCTAGAAGTCTTTCCTTGCTTTTCTGTATTCATCATGTTTGTTGTTTCTTACAGAATAACAATATTTCATTACATTCAAAAAAAAAAAGCCCTTGCTAATGACCTGGTAATCTATTTATAATTTTCCAATGATGTGTGAAGTGTTGACAATTGTCAAACTCAAGACTTAAAAGCAGTTATTGTTTACTCATGACTTTTATTTCATCTATACTGAACTGCTGAAATGAGATAAAAAAAATGAAGAAGACAGAAGAAATACTAGATGAGTCCTTGCTTTAAAAATCACTTTCAAGGAAAGAATCAAACATATTATAGCAAATACTATAGTCATTTGAAAACTAAGGTTAATTGAATGATTTCAAAAGCCTCCAAACTGCTATAAGAGAACAGCGGTATCAATCAGCTTAAAGAAGCACTAAGAAGGCCCATGAAATTACTAATATATTTTGTTTATATTATTTAGTATATATATATATGTATATAGTATATATATTTAGTATATATTTAGTTTAAAATATTAAGCTTAGATCAAATTTATATTTTATATTTGTATTAATGTACTACATGTATATATATATGTGTGTGTATATATATATATATATACACTTTAATATAACCAATGAGGATAATATTTTCTCACCTTTTTTTTAAAAAAAAGATTTATTAATGCCCTTAGTTTCTCTGGATGCACATCATAAATAATCACACACACACACACACACACCTCACTGAACATTCCTTTCTAACAAAGAAAAATAGTTAACTGAAAATAATTAACATAGTGATTCCTGACAATGTATGCCAGTGGAGCCAAACTCAAATTGAAAAGGATGCTCATAGCACTGACTTAGAAAACCACAAGTTAACATTATCTATATTTTATTGTATTTTTCTTTATTTCTTTAAACATTTCCCAATTGCATTTTAATCTGGTTCAGGCTACCCTCAGAAGTGCTGTAAGCCACTTAAGGTCCTGAGTTTTACACTTCTGATATATGTGACATTCTGTCTGTTTTTGAAGCTCAGTACTGGGTATTATAAGTATTCCTAGTTAAACCTCCTTTTATTAGGTTATTTTCTTTTTATAGCCATTGTAGTCATCGTTGTCTTACATCTAATCTGTTTTATTTTGGGGTCTGGACCTGAGATTTCATTGCTATTAGGAACTCACACTGAGGAAACTCCCTCACCAAAATAGAAGAAATTGCTTGGCAATTCATAGTCTCTGATAATTACCAGGCTCTTGAGAAGTTAAATGACTGTAGAGTCAATACTTTAACTCAACTGCCTCTCTATTTTGGGATCAATTAACATATATTTATTAAGCTCTTACTATGTACAAGGAACTGTGCTACCCACTAGGAATACAAAAAGAAAAGTCAAGCAACCCTTACCTCAAGGAGCTTACTCTCTAAAGGAGAGACAACATATACATATCAAAGTGTAGAGAGAATTTATCCTAAATGAATACAAGAGATCTTCAGTATGGGGTACAGATGAGGAGACCAGGTAGGACTTTGTAATAAAGCCAGACTTGAGCTAAGTCTTGAAGGAAAGAGAAATTTCAAGAAGTGGAGGCAAGGAGGGACTGACTGCATGTGCGGAATAGTGAATAAGGTCATTATGGTCAGAATGCAAAGTATAACAAGACAAGGAGGATGGCAAGGGACTCGTTTATGAAGAAGTTTAAATGCCTGAGAGAGGAGTTTATGTCTGACACCCTGGGCAATAGGGAGCCACTGGAGTTTCTTGAATGGTCAGATCAGCACTTACGGAAAATCATTTTGACAGCTGAGTGAAGGATGAATTAGAATGGAGGAATGTTTTAGGCAGGAGCCAACCAATGACATACTACAGTATTCTACTAGGTAAAAGGTGATGAGAGTCTGAACTAAGGGGGTGGCTCTCTGAGCCACAATCAATCAGTCATTTATCAAGTGCTTACTAGGTACAAATCATAGTGCTAAGTGCTGGGATATTAGGGAAGGGTTTTGGATATTTGGTCACAGTTCACAGAGTTGACAGATTCCTGGTCAGAGGTGGAGTACAAATGATAAAGGCTGGTAAGAATATATTTGCCAGGGGTCTTGAAAACCTAGTTTTAAAAAAAATTTAAAAGAATGGAGGAGACAAAAGAAAGTGTATGGATATCCCTAAAGTCAGATACCATAAACAGCCACAAAAACATTAAGAATGGCAGTTGAGATATGCAGAGATTGAAAGAAGACAAAAGCCAAGAAAGGATACAGTAGTAAAACTCATGGCCTCCAGTGTCTGTATACAAAAATGCCCAAAGTTTAGATAACACACAAGAGGATCTGAAAACTGGAAGAATGAAACCCATAACTGAACTTTGGTTCTGGGTTGGTATGCTTTATTGAAATTTTTAAAGGGTAGGCAAAAAGAGACAAGGTGGAATACAATTATATATTAAAGTATCCTCATACAGACAAATCCAGGAACCACGGTGGGGTAAGTGTGATAGTATTCAGGTGAAGGTCAAAGGAGGGAAAAACCAAAACTATTTTTTCATTGGAGAGCCAGACCAACTAGAGAGAAGAAGAAATTATGAGAAGTTTGGAAAAAGATCACAAGCCTGGAACAGAAACATCATGTAGTAATAATGGGGGAACTTTAATTATCAAGACATCTACTAGAGTTCTTATGCTGCTAAAACCAAAGCAGCATTTAATAACTATTCTAAGCAGCTAAAAGTATTCTTAATTTTTCTTAGGGATAACTATCCTTTTAAAAGGAAGAGGAATCAACATGAAGAAACTGTATTCTGGATTTGGTTTTCACTAGCAGTGAGGAATTGGGATTCTGGAGCAAATGATGAGAAGCTTGGAGGAAAGTAATCACTCAATTCTAGAGTGTGTAACAGAAAAGAAAGGGTAATGTGGGTAGAGCCTGATGGGTACCATAGCTTTTGGGAAAGAAGATTTCAAAGAGTTCAGAGAAGGAATAGGTAATAACCCATGGACAAAAATACTTCAGAAGGAATTCAGTCCTAGAGGGATAGGAGATGCTCAAAATGAAATTCTAAAGAAACAAAGAGTAATAATTTCAATGTATAGTAAAAATAGGATGTGTCTGAGAAAATCTGACATGGCTGCACAAGGAATAGGTTAACCAACTTAGATTTTTAAAAATAAATTTAAAGAAAACGGAAACAAGTCTCTAAAACAGAAGATGAAAATAAGAATGTGGCAGTCCAATCAAAAGAGCATCATAATTATTAAAGTTCAGAATGAACTAAAGCTCATGTGGAAAGCTAACAACAATAAGGGAATTTAGCCATATTAGGAGAAAAATGAAAATCAGAGAAGGGATAAGGACCCTTGTTGAGGCAAATGGGGCACTGATAACTCACAACAAAGGAAAAAGTAGAGGTTCTCAATTTTTACTTTTAACATTTTCTCTACCATGGAGAATGATTATATTGCTAATGACAGAATGATGATCAGGGAGTTGATAACCAGGATAAGTGAGGAGCTAATAAGAGTACCTAACTTCGGTTGGATGAGTTCAAGTCACCCAAAAAGATCATATAGATCCTCAGGTCCTGAAAGCAGAGGCAGCTGTGATTCCTGAGCCATCTTTAGTGATGATCATGGAAAATCATCATCAAGAAATACCATGCTACTGGCGGAGTAGAAACAGCGCATCCAAGCCACTCTGCCCCCAGATTTCCTCCAAAATATGTAAAAGGAGACTCTGAACAACTTCTGGAACCCCCGCACCCACAGAACAACACAGAGAAGCTAACCTCCTGCTGAGGACAGCCTAGCAGCTCTGCAGGAAGGACCAGCACAGAGGTTTGGGAGCTGGCAGAGCGTGGGGAGCCGAGCACAGGTCCGCCTGAGTTGTGGTTTTAGCCCCAGGGCAGCTGGGCCAGCAGCCAGCTGGAGGGACGCCAGAACACCAGCAGCTGTGGCAATTCCAGAATTATCAACGTAGACATGCCTAGGACAAAGTGAGAGGTTAGTGCCCTATGAACTTTGGGACCAGTATTTGGGGAATGCGTCAGCTCCCTCCCCTGGGGGCTAGAAGCCACTGAGGAGACACATCATTTTGTAGTTTTCAGAGGCAGCTCCAGCTCCTGGCCTGCGAACTGTAGGGAGATCCAGCGATCAGTCTTGGGGGGGTAATCGCTCTTGCTTTAACCTCCCTGGATCTGGATTGTGATCTGGGGTGGAGGTTGTGGGTGGGTTTACAGCTTGCCAGAAACGAAGTTGCCCCCCCAACACGTTCGGGACAAAAATTCTCCTATCTGGCAGCAAAGCCATAGTGTGGCAACAAGCCCAAAAGTCAAGTAATTAAGTGGCAACATGCCAAGGCAAAGGAAACAAACTAAACAGAAAAATGCAACCCTAGACTCCTACTTTGGGGGCAAGGAGGGTTGAAGCATGGAGCGGGAAGAGGACTGTGAGGTCAGAATTCCTGCTCCAGAAGCCCCAGGGGAAAACATGAGCAGGTTGCAGGCCACAGAGGACTTTAAGAAGGACTTTAAAAATCAAATGAGAAGTGGAGGAAAAATTGGAAAGAGAAATGAGAAGGATGCAGGAAAAGTATGAAATGACAAACAGCCTGACAGGAAAACAACACCTTAAAAAATAGACTAACTCAAATGGCAAAGGAGGCCCAAAAGGGCAATGAGGAGAAGAATGCCTTAAAAAGTCGAATTTGCCAGATGGAAAAAGAATCTCAAAAGTTCCCTGAGGAGATTCATTCCTTCAGAGTTAGACTGGAGCAAATGGAAGCTAGTGACTTTATGAGAAATCAAGATGCTGTTAAGCAGATCCAAACAAATGAAAGATTAGAAGGCAATGTGAAATATCTCATGGGAAAAACCACTGACCTGGAAAATAGATCCAGGAGAGACAATTTAAAAATTATTGGACTACCTGAAAGCAATGATCAAAGAAAGAACCTAGAAATCACCCTTCAAGAAATTCTCAAGGAAAACTGCCCTGATGTTTTAGATCCAGAGGGCAAAATAGAGGTTGAAAGAATCCACAGATCACCTCCTGAAAAAGATCCCAAAAAGAAAACTCCCAGCAATATTATAACCAGGTTCCAGAATCCCCAGATCAAGGAGAAAATACTCCAAGCAGCCAGGAAGAAACAATTTCAGTATTGTGGAAACACAATCAGAACAGCCCAGGACCTGGCAGCTTCTACACTGAGGGATAGAAGGGCATGCAATATGATATTCCAGAGGGCAAAAGAGCTAGGAATGAACCCAAGGGTCACCTACCCAGCAAAACTGAGTATTTTGTTTCAGGGGAAAATATGGTCATTCAGTGGAATAGAGGACTTTCAAGCATTCTTGAGGAAAAAACCAGAGTTGAATAGAAAATTTGACAATCAGAAGCAAGAAGCAAGAGATGCCTGAGAAGGTAATCAGGGAAAAGAAATCAAAAGGAACTTATCAAAGTTGATCTATTTACATTCCTATATGGAAAAACAATAACTGTGATTGATGAAATCTTTCTCAGTATGAAAATACTGAAAGAAGGGTGTATGGTCATATGAATACATATGTGAATGTGTGTATATATGTTTACAGTTATACATGGATAGAAGGCCCAGTTGAATTTGTTGGGAAGGGATGATACTCAAGGAGTGAAATTATGAGGTGAGAGAGGAAAGTGGCAAGAGGAGATGGGGAGAGACTGGATAGGGTAAACTATCTCATGTAGAAGAAGCAAGGGGAAGTGGTTGCAAGGGAGGGGAAGAATAGGAAGGCAAAAAGGCGAAACCACATTCTCATTGAATTTGGTTCTGGGAGAGAATGACATATATACTAAATGGGATATCTCAACCTGCAGCAGAATGGGGGGAAGGGGGATGAGAGGAGGGATGATGGATGGGAGGGCATCCTTGGGGGGAGGGGAGGTTGGAAGTACCCACTATGGAAGAGGGACACAATCAAGTGGGGAATGGACCAGGTGGGGGGTGGGATGAGGGGGAGGGAATTATAAGTAGCCTTGTACAATATACCTACTATGATAATGTTTTGCATAGCTAGACATGTACAACATATACTGAATTACTTATCTCCCCAGAGGGAATGGGTGACAAGGGAGGAAGGAAATGGATCTGAAATTCAAGGTCTTAAGATTAAATGTTTCAAATATATATAAATACTATTATTAATACTCTTTTGCTTGTAATTGGGAGATAAGATGTGCAGGCATTGGGACACAGAGATTCACCTTCCTCTAATGGAGAGGTCGAAGCAGGTGTGGGAGAGGATATAGGAGAGAGCAGATTGGAGGAAGCGATGTCTTGCGGGACTGCTGTTCTGGGAGGGTGGGTAGGGGAAAGGGGGGGTAAATGATTGTAACTCAAAATCTGGCAGAAATCAATGATGTAAAACAGAAGTTAATAAAGCATTTGTTTAAATTAAAAAAAAAAAAAGAAATATCATGCTAAACAGGGGAAGAACCAGAAGATAGGAGAAATGTTGTCCTAATTTTGTCAAAAGAAGTGAAAAGAGACTGCAAACTCTTGTCTAGTATGTTTGACTTCAATTAGAGGGATTCTAGTGTAGATCATTATAGAGATAGCATGTGTTCATTTAGAAAGGGAAACAATTATTCCAAGGAGTCAGTGAGGTCTTCCTTAAGAACAGGTCAGGGTAAGCTTATTTCTTTCTCATAGGATGAACAGACAAGTAGGTAATGGGAATGCAGGGGATATATTTTATCTAGATTTCAGCCAAGCACTTTATTTCATTCTATTTTTGTGGAAAATACAAAAAAATATGAGTTAGGCAATAATACAATCAAAGAAATTTACAATGGAGGAATGGCTGAACTCAAAGATAAGTTGTTAATGGTTCAGTATCAATGCAGTGGGAGGTCTCCTGAATAGGCTGTAACCTTGGTTCAATATGCTATTAAACATTTTATCAATATTTTGGATGAAGGCATAGATGACATGCTCTTCCAATTTGCTAATAACACAAAGCTGGGTAAAAGTAGCAATCATCAAAACTATTTGGTACTGGCTAAGAAATAAAGTGAAATAGGTTAGGTATACAACATGCAGTAATAAATGATTTTTTGAGGTCAAAAATATATATTCTTTACACATAACTATTACATAAAATGAAGCTAAATGGTTGGAGGGCCGCTAAGAGGACAAAAACAAATTCAGGTTCAGAGGAGAGAGTTACTCTTTGTCTACAGCTTTCAACATCTTTAAAAATTAGATTTTTGTCAAGTGTCTTTTCCAGAACAGACCAGGGAAGACATGTCTAACTGAGTTTTCAAGGCTTTAGAAAACTCCATTTCCAGCAGTTCATGGAGGGACATTCCATCATGAGCATATACCCAATTCTTCCCTATCCAGTTGTAGCTTTTGGGACCACTGGATGGAGAAGACAACCAGATTTGCTTGTTAGGGGACTGTTTGTTGATCACATAGGTTCCCAGGTCTCCACCCAGCTTTACTGTTAGAACACCATTTCCAAATGAAACATCTTAAGACTTGGATGTGTAAGGCTTGTGTCTGAGATCTTAAAAAAAAAATATGCTAAGGAGACCAGTGTTTCTTCCACAAGTTTTTCATAAGTGGTTTCATCTAGTGAGTTTTTGCCACCCAATGTTACTGTTTTCCTCAAATTCATCAGATGAACATTCTGTTTTTTGACCTTTGGAATTTGGCCTCTGAAGCCCTGGAACTGAGAACTCAACTGTCCTGGACACCAGGAAGCCCCAGCTCCAACCCCTGCTCCCGGAGCCAGGGGACCCTCCAGGCCTGGGAGGCTGCAGAGCGCAGCCCTCCTAGGCCTGGGCGCCAGCTGCTGCAGGGCGCTTGGCCCAGCTCTGCAGGGGTTCCATGGTGCCGCCTGTGCCAACGCTCCCAGCCTGGGTCGCCACATGCCTGTTGCTCGCCTTGAAGCAAGGCTGCAGTGCCTGGACCTGATGATTAAAGTAATCTAATGTCTGATAAACCCAAAGATTTCTGCTTCTGAGATAAGACCTCACTATTTGATAAAAACTACTAGGAAAAACTGGAAAATAGGATGGCAGAAACTAGGCATAGATTAACATCTCACACCCTGTACCAAGATAAGGTTGAAATGGGTATATGATTTAGATATAAGGGATGATACCATAAGCTAATCAGAAGAGCAAGGAATAGTTTACCTGTCTGACCTTTAGAGTACAAAAGAATTTGTGACCAAGAGATAGAGAACACTGTGAAATGCAAAAAGGAGAATTTTCATTACTCTAAATTAAAAAGGTTTTGTACAAACAAAACCAATGCAACCAAGATTAGAAGAAAAGCAGAAAGCTGGGAAATAATTTTTACAGTAAATGTCTCTGAGAAAGGCCTCATTTCTAAAACAGAGAACTGAGTCAAATCTGTAAGAATACAAGTCATTCACCCACTGATAAATGGTCAAAGAATATGAACAGGCAGTTTTCAGATGAAGAAATTAAAGCTATCTATAGTTATACGAAAAAAAAAATCCTCCAAATCACTATTAATTAAAGAAATGCAAATTAAAACAACTCTGAGGTACCACCTCATACCTATCAGATTGGCTAATATGACAGAAAAGTAAAATGATAAATATTGGAGAAGATGTGGGGAAACTGGAACACTAATGCATTGTTGACTGAGTTGTGAACTGTTCCAACCATTCAGGAGAGCAATTTGAAACTACAGGGCAACTAAAGTGTACACACTCTTTAATCTAGCAATACCACTTCCAGGTCAGTATCCCAAAGAGATTATAAAAAAGGGGAAAGCACCCACCTGTACAAAAACATTTATAGCAGCTTTTTTTGTGATGACAAAGAAAAGGAAATTGAGGGGATGCCCATCGACTGGGGAATGACTGCATAAGTTGTGGTATATGAATGTAATGGAATACTATTGTTCTATAAGAAATGAAGCACAGGAGGATTTCGGAAAAACCTGGAAAGATTTACATGAACTGATGCTGTAAGTAGAACTAGGAGAGCACTGTATATAGTAACAGCAACACTGTGCAATAATTAACTATGACTGGCTTGGCTCCTCTCAGCAATACAATGATTAAAGACGATTCTAAAAGACTCATGATGGAAAATCCTATCCACTTCCAAAGAAAGAACTATGGAGTCTAAATGCAGATAGAAGCACATACTATTATCACTTTTTTGTTGTTTTTTTTCTTTGTCATGGTTTTTCTCTTCTGTTGTGATTGTTTTTCTGTATGACTAATGTGAAAATATTTACGTGACTGTACATGTATAACCTATATCAGACTGCTTGTTGTCTTGGGGAGGCAGGAGGATAGGTGTAGTGGAAATGCAGATTTGAAGATCTTCCCTGCCCCTAGACCCTTTGATTGGCTTAAGTGACTTAAGAGAACCTTCTTTAATTTGAAAATATACTCTGCCCCCTAATAGGCTGAATGTGGTCACATGGAGCCTGTGGTAGGAGGCTTGGTCTTCAGGAATGACCACACCTTGATGCTGTGTGATTGGGCAGTGGGTCAAGATGGTGATTACATTCTCTGAGCCAGGAGAAGGCTATATAAACCCTGATGGGAGGCTTTGCTTTGGGGCTCACTTTGAGAAGCGTTGTTTGATTTGACCAGATGAGACTCTGGGAAGCCATTGAGAGCCCCCTTCCCCCCCACCTTTGAAAACCCGGTGTTGGTGCTTGCCCCTCTGGTAACTGTGATTTTGGTATTGATAATGGTTGGACAGTTTGGAAGCCTGTCTGTTTGATCTGTCTATATACTCTGAAGTTCGGGGTGCTGACCTTTTCCCCCTGAACTAGGTAATATATTTTTGTTTGATTAAAGTGAGATTGTTAACTGATTTTGAGTTGCTTTCCTTTACAAAACAGATCTAAGAACCTGTGTTGGCAGCCACTCTGGAGATGCTGGGGTGCTTGCTGCTACAAAAGGGAGGAAGAGAGAAAAAAAATTGGAACTCAAAATCTTACAAAAATGAATGTTGAAAACTATCTTTACTTGTAATTGGAAAAAATAAAATATTATCAAGTGAAAAAACAAAACAAAACAAAACAAAATTCATGTTTCATGTCGAAAAAAACTACCTAACAACTGTTAGCTGTCCCAAAGTGGAGTAGGCTGCTGTGAGAGGTGGTAGGCTCCCACTCCTTAGATATCATCAAGCAGAGTGTAAAAGGTAACTTGTCAGTTATGTTATAGTGATATTTCTTTTGTGTCATCAAATAAAGGTAACCAGAAATGAAATAAGTTACTAACTAGACATAAGGGAAAATCTCTGAAAAGGAGGGACTGTTTGAACTACCTCATTTTGCAAGCTGAGCACTAGAGTATAGTTAATAAGTCAGAGTCAGGAATAGGGGTGGTCTAAGGATAATGATTCATTCCAAATATCAAACCAGCAATTCATGAGATGCTAGATTCAGTATATATGACAAAGAAATGTGGTCTGAGGAGAGTCAAGCACTATTGTTCTGTTGCTCACAGATACCAAGAAGAGGAACTTAAGGCTTACTTCAAGGAATGAGTTAAAGTCATCATCATTTTATAGAGAATTACTCTGCTTCAGGGTTGGCATTTCAAAAGTGCCTAAAATACATAGCATTTTTATAGAATGAATCACTACAATTCTCTGTTACCAACAATCAGAGGGCTAATGTAGAAACCAAGTTGGATCTTCTAAATATGCTTTCAGTAATTTCTCTCACTTAAATGGAATGTATAGGTCATCACAGAGTTCTATTTCTGTTTTTAACTTTAAAAAATATTGCTTTTATAGTAAATTTTAACAGTAATCAGACTGGTAAAATGATTGGTTTGTGTATATGCTGATTCAAATGAAGATTTAGCTTTGCTTTTCCACCTATAAACCAAATCACTTTTTTGTGCTAAGAACTTCTGAAATAAATTTAAACTACTATTAAGATGGAGTTGGTGAAAGAATTAATGGGATGACCCACTACCCTAAATTATGTCACACTACCAGGTAGGAGGATATGTTTATTAGTCATTAAAGAACACAAATCCTAAAGTCTAGTTTCCCTAGCTCACCCCACATTCATAATACACATGCAAAATCAAAGACAAATTTAGCCTTTTCTCATGTAACAATTCATCTGAGGAAAGTATATTCATTTCATTGGTGAGTTCATGAGTGTGTGCATATTTATATATGGATATTGATACCTATATATGCACAAACATGTACAAATTATTATAGTTAAGGTTCAATGAAAATCTCTGGAAACTACACCCAGTAGACAGATGCAAATATTGTAATTAAGCATTGACAATCCTGGTGTCCAGGTATTTCCTGGGGGAAGCTGATGGCCTGGGGCATAGCCAAAGGCCATTAATTTGAGCCAGTCTTTCCTTAATCCCCAGGAAATACTCTATAAGTCATAGAAGTAGTTACTGCTCTTTTAAGTGAAAAGGAGAAGCTGGAAAAGAGGCAATTTACACACACACACACACACACACACACACACACACACACATCACCACCTATAACCCTTTCTCAACAACAGATCATGCAACTGCCTTCACTATGCCCAAAATATTCATAGGGGATAAACATCCTGCTCATTAACCAATCAGATTACTCAAATTATCTTTCAACACTCCATTCATCTGATAATCACAGACATGAATTATTAAGGAACATATTTTAGATATATCACCACAAAAATTTTCTAAAGATTTCCTGTAGAGCACTGCCCTCAAGGAAATGCTCAGAAGATCTTTCTATTCCTAACAGCCCCTAAGAGTAGGCTGAATCCAGCAGCTAGTTGTATTTATCAATCTAAGCTTCCTTCATTTAGAAGAGAAATAGCCTGAAGCCAGTTTTATCAATGATGGGATAAATACAGATGCATGTGAAATGAGGATCAAGGTAGGGCTAGATTGGCTAGGGAAATTGCCTAAGACAAAAAAAAAAAATCCCGTGTGAGGAGATAAGTGCTGTCTTATTGAAAGGGAAGTTTAGTCTCACTCATTCATCACTTCTGTGGAGCTCATGCTGCTACTTCTCTTTGGACACACAGATAAACCAAGTCTAGGCAGCCTGTTAGTGAGCACAGTTGTGTCAGTTCTTAATTGTTCTAGGGAGATATGATTTGAACTGACTGAAAACGGAATCACAGCCATCTGAAGACTAGGCAATTAAGTTCCCCAATGACCTGGCTACCCCTTATTCTCCAAGCTGATTATTTACTGAGAACTAAACTTTAGAAACCCATTCCTATCAAATGCTGCCCCTAGTCTCCCTTTCCAAACTTCCTACAGAAAAAGACCTTGGGGTCTCAGAAATAGGGTCCTTAATATGAGCCAATGAAAGATATCAAATGCAAGACCCAGATGTTGAAATCTTCTGCAGTATACCAGGAAATATTCTTTTCTTTCAGAGAAATCCTGTCAAAAGAAATCCTCATATAATATTAATACTTAACTATTTCTAAAAAAAATTTTTTGGCTAATAGAATTATCTCAACTACCAAATGACCAGAAACAATATTTTCCCATAGATCTGAAGCTTCCTCTCTTCACTATCAAAAGGTACTCATAGACTCATTAGCATAAATCTGTCAGATAGAACATTAAGACAAGCAGAACAAAATAGTTTACATATAAAACGCGGATTGCAGCCTCAGCAGCTCATGTATTTGTGTTAAATAAGAATGGATTAGTACCCCCTCCAGAGAAGGATATTAAGGAGTTAAAATAAACAAAAGCTGGGCATCAAACACACTCACCTCCCCTGAATTTGTTATTCCTAGATTTCAACATATATTGTATTATTAAAGAACATATTTTTCATGTATTGACATAAGTTTTATAAAGGTGTTCTGTAGAATTTCCCCCTCAAGGTAATGCTTGGAAGAGCTTTCTAGTCATTATTTCTATTATTATCTTAGGCTCTCTAAACTACAGAAATTTATCAGATGTATGCATGAGCTGCATTATCACTGACAAAGTATTTGCAAAGTTGTTTCTGGAAAGCTTAATATTAGAGTTCATTCTACATTTTCCTAAAAAAAAAAAAAATTAGGAAATAGTTTCAGAGCTGAAAGACACACAATTCCCAAAGAAGATTGTTAGGAATGAAATTATCAGGACTACATACTCTCAAAGATTAAATGACTTTTTAATTAACTCTCTGAAGAAAATTCCCCTTAAGATTGTTTCTCATTTTCTAACACTGAAAGTAATTAAGCTCTTAAGTTTATATATTAATTTATGCTTTACTCTTTTCTAAGTTTCAATCCTAGCAAATTAAATTTTGTACTAGAATAAACTCCACATTTTTGCAAGTTTGCTTTTCTGTTCTCTCATTACCATTGGTTTAAAAATTGCATTATTGGTAGAATCGCCTAAATATTTTATACTCAATATTTGCACTAAAAGTGTATTTGAGAAACCAGCTTAAATAAAAACCTACTTGGTCTTCACTTCAGGGGCAGTACACTTAAAGGATCTGTGAAGTTGATGATGTTGGGCATTCAAGGTTAGGTGGCAATCCATCCATACTTTCTCATCTTGTATAACTTATGCCTGTGGCATCCTACAAATCCTGCACAGAGGGTGCACTGAACATAATAATGGAGGGCTGCCCATCATCTTCTTAGCTTTGCGTGTATAACAGTAGAGCACAACAGCTTTCTCACAACCTTTTTGTGAGTACTTTCTGGTCTATGGGTTTTCATGACACTGCCTTCTCTTGATTCTCCTCCTACTTGTCTGAGCACACATCCTAAATCTCTTCTGGGTGGGGAACTTGCAGCCTCGAGGCCAGAGGATTTGTTCTCTGAAGTTTGGATTCCGTCCAAGGCCACACTTGCAGTCCTAGAGGGCCACATGTGGCCTTAAGTCTGCAGGTTCCCTACCCCTATATTAGATCATCATCCATCTCCTACCCCCAACTAATTGGGTACTCCAGGTCTCTGTTCTGGTTCTTCTATGTACTCTCAGTGATTTCACTAACCACCATGGCTTTAATTTTCTTTATGTAGATGAGTCTTAGATCTATATATCCAGTCCTATCAACTGCCTTATAGATGTTTCCAACTGGATGTTCTATAAGCAATTTAAGGTCAACATGTCCAAAACAGAACTCATAATTTTCCCCCAAACCATTTGTTGTTATTGTAGTTAGTCATTTCAGTCATATCCAACTCTTTGTGATCCCATTTAGGGTTTTCTTGGCAAAGATACTGGAGTGATTTGCCATTTCCTTCTCTTGCTCATTTTATAGATGACGAAACTGAGACAAATAGGGTTAAGTGACTTGCCCAGGGTCATACAGATGGTAAGTGTCTGAAGCCAGACTTGAACTAAGATGAATCTCTATGTCATCCCTACCCTGCTTCTCTGTCAATACCACCATCCTTTTCAGCTGCCCAAGTTTACAACCTGAGAAACATTCACTAGTCCTTGATCACTCTCACTTCAAATATCCAATCAGTTGCTCAACTAAAATTTTTTTTCTCCCAAACACCTCTTGCCATGTATTTATCTTTCTATACAAACAGCCAATTATCATCCTGCCTCAAATTTCTCTCCCTTCTAATCCACCCTCAACAGTGCTGCCAGAGTAACTATTTTATTCCTCTAGATAGGACTTCCTAAATCATGTGCACATGCACAACACACACTGCAAGACATGTCATCATTTCCCTGATGTCCTTCAAGAATGAAGGAAAGGACAAACACAGTCAGTCAGTAGTCTGAGCTGCCTGAATAGGGACCTAGTCAGTTGGGTAACTCAGCTTTGCCTCTGCCTTTCCTCTCCAAAAGAAGGTAAAGTTTGAAGGCCAAAAGGTGCCTAGTTAACTAGGAGTTTACTGGCTAGACTTCTTTCTCAAAGACCAAATCTTAAACTCATTTCACTCTGGAGCTCATAGACTGGACAACAACAGGTCTCTGTTCAAGCACCACTTAATGGCTATTTGGGGGGCCCTGTTTCTCATTTGCCAGAAACCCCTGAGGGTCTATGGGGAGCCCCACTGTCCCGCAGCAGAACTAGGAAAGTGTGGGAGCCCTGCAGCCCCAAGCAGGGTTGAGAAAGTGTCACCAACCCAGAGGTTAGTAGTGGGTGCATAAAAAGAGAGGGGACTCACCAATGGTGAAAGTATAGAAGCAATGTTTATTGTTCTAGGCACAAGCTTTATAGAGCCATAATCTTCCTCCCTCATCGTTTTCCCCCTGAGGACACTGCGTACCTCTCTGTTCAGTTCAGGTATAAATGCCATGTTCATCTCAAGGAACTAATCTTCACACCTGTGTGTTTGAGCTCCTTTCCAGGGGTTAGAGAAATGATCCAGGTCCATCAACAGGCCAAACACCTGAGAGGGCTTGTTCAGTCATCAGGGTCAGAGTCCCATTGGCTTGTGGTCCTCAGCAAGGGTATTCCCCTCCCAGTTTGATTTTTTTTAATTAAAGGGGCCATCCCTTGGCTCCCTTCTTAAAGAGGCCTATTCACTGAGTGGGCCTTATCTCATTCAAAGGGAAAAGCTCAGAAGATCTTAGTCTAAAAGGGTCAGGGTCTCCCATTTCATCCTGGGCCATCTCCAGTTGTCCTTATCTGGCCACTGGACCCAGACTGCTCTGAAGGAGAAAGTGAGAGTGGTGACCTTGCATAGCCCTCCTCACTCAAGTCAAAGTCAATTGCAAGTCATGTCATCATCTCCCTGATGTCATGGTCCTCTTCTAGAAAGATGGACAACCATAACCCTGTTTCTCATAAACACTAGTCACAAAGAATTTAAATTCTAATGGGGTTAGCAACAAGTATGTATAAAACTTTATACAGCACAAATATGAAGTTAATGAATGCAAATATATATCATGGTAGTTAAATACAAGGTATTTGGGGAGGAAGGGTACTAGGAGGTGTGGGAGACAGGGATTAGTCAATGCAAAGGCATAGAGATGGAAAATGGAGTGGGAGGAACACAGAGGAGGGTACTGGAGCTATAATGAGCAAAGTAGAGGACAGGGTTCATGCACAATGAGTCTCAAAAGAGAGGGTATACAAAGATATTTGTCTTTAAAGGGTCAACAGGAGTTATTTTATCCTAGAGACAAAAGGAAGCCATTGGAGAGTCATTATTCCTCTTCATAATTATGTGATCAAAACTTGTTGTCCCTCCCCCAGCTGTTCCATTGTCTATCTCTGTACCTTTGCACAATCTGTTTCCCATGCCAGGTATGTGCTTGTTCCTTACCTCTGCCTCTAGTTTTCTACAAAGCTCAGGTAAGTGATACCCTGTACACAATAAATGGATGAATTTATTAAGCCTCTATTAAGTGCTTATATATGCCACTGCCTCTCCTAATTCCTCTAGCTTCTTGTGTTGCCAAATTACTCATTATTTGTTTGTTTTATTATGCACTTATAGATAAATGTTATCTCCCCTGATAAAATGTAAGACCCTTGACAGCAGGAGCTGTTTCATTTTTGTCTTCATTTATATCACCCAGTATGGTGCTTATTGCCTAATATGTCTATTGATTGTTGTTCAATTGTTCCATAATATCTGATTCTTTGTAATGCACTATCTGAATTTTCTTGGCAAAGATATTGGAGTGGTTTGCCATTTCCTTCTCCAGTGGATTATGGCAAACAGATGTTAAGTGACTTGCCTAGGGTCACACAGCTAGTAAGTTGTCTGAGGCCAGATTTAACCTAAGGCCTTCTAAACTACAGGACCAATTATCTACTGAGCCACCTGTCTCCTAATCTGTTGACTGATCAATCTTCATAAGCAGAGGGTTGAAAAAAGTTATTTGCTACATCTAAGGAATATATTTAGTATGTCTTAATCTATTCAGGGGAGAAGCCTTGACAAATAAGCTTCTTAAAGGTAGAGTTTTCCTCTATTAAAATTAAAAAAAAAACTTTTTATAGTCCAACAAGCATATAAGCATCTTGTCAATCATATGACTATAAAGATGTAGTCTGCTTTAGAATACTGTTTTCAAAAGCCCAACTTTTCCCTTCTCAACTCTTCATCTTGGATTTAATACATGTGTATATACACAAAAATCTGGTAAAGATGGAAAATTAAGCATATGGATCCAGAATCACTCATAATTCTTTCCATTTGACTTGGAGAACTGTGAGGGAATAAGTTCCATGAACTTTTCCCAAGTATTTGGTGTTTCCAAAGTATTTCCTTTTAAATATCTTAAAAGTCAATACTTCAAAGCTTTCAAAATTCTGATGTCTTCAGCACTGGTTTTCTTTATGTGTGCAGAACTTCCTATCTTTGATTTTTTTTAAATTCTCATTTCCATTTCTCACAAAGCACAGAGATTGTGATGTTAAAAGTCAAATACAGGAGTTCCATTGTTATTGATGAAGAGTTTGTTGCAAAAAAAAATATTTGCAGATCTTTTCCACTTTTTTGCCTGCTGATTTTCCTCTCATATGTTTCATCCTTAAATGTCCTTGGAATGACTGGACTTGGTTGGATTTCTTGATTAGTTTTCTTTAAACTAATCCTCCTACTTTCAGCTTACATATGTTTTATAACATAATGCTGGTCATAACTGTACATTATCCTCCTTAGTAAGATTTTTACAACCTTGTGTTGTCCTTGGTTGTCACATTCCTTATTTTCTAAGGTGATCAAGAGTTTGTTGACTGAGGGGATTTCCTATCTCTTTTCACCTCTTCAATTGTGGTGACTAATTTTTATTAGCTAAATTTCTTTAGGAAATGGTGATACAGAGTTTTAATGCCTGTTTCTTTTAAAAATCAATTTATATTTTTAGATGTCAGCTTGTTTAAGAAGGCCAGTTTGTAATTGTCTTAATTACATGTCAAATCTCATTTTTATTCAATCTTTTCATTTGGTAATTATTTTGATCTCTGACATAACCAATCAATGATTTGACTACACAGACTGATGATTTTGCAATGACTCCCATACCAGTAACCTATTAGTATGTCTATTAGGATGAATTTTTTTTTGTGATCTGGTTTAACATTTGTTATGTATGATTTCTTAACTCTCTTGAAGAAAATATTCATGAAATATAGGTAAAACTTTCTTTACAATCTACATGCTTTTGGCAGCTTATTTTTTTATCTTGAAGTGTTTTTCCAACATACTCTTGTGACATCCTCCCTTATGGTTTACCTTTAAAGTAAAGTGAAAAAATACGTTGATTTCTTTTTTTACCTCCACATTCTCTGCCATAGATGTTGGCATATAAGCTACAATTATCTTCATGGTGGCCTTTTTTTACAAATGAGTAGCATTAACAATCCAACATGAGGTGACAAAACATCCCATGAAATCAGATTTTTTTATTGTCTTTAGGAAAACAACAAGAACAATTTAAAGGAGAAGTCATGGGTCATCCTTACATTCAGCTGTAACTTTCTATTTTCTTCTCATTTTAGTTATAGCAGGAATGTCAAATTGATAGGATGTTGTTCCTCTGATAAGTCTACCCACTACTCAATCGGGTTGCTACATTTAGACTACAAATAGTTAAGTTAAAACTTATGAAAGAGACCAAAAAAAAAAAAAAGGATTTTTTTTAGCACGTTTTTCTTTGTCTTCTAATGTTAATGCAGAAATGGAAGGATGAAGAATATGAGAATGAAAGCTAATTTGCCTTTTCTTTTGTTTTCTGGCTTGCCAGGATCAAAGAATTCTTCACCAAATGTGAAACCTACTGATTCAGAGCTTTTGCAGTCAGCTAGGCTGGTCCTTGGGAAGCAGTTGGCATTTCCTAGAATTGTTACTTGAAGCTTGTTTCAGCATGGTAGAACCTGTCAGAATTTGTACTCTATTGGCATAGTCTTGGACAACTCCAGGGTGACCTCCATGCCTTGATGAAGTATTACAACAGAATTTTGTGAAGCTTAAACCCTCTAAATCTCAGTGTCATCTGTCAAATGAGGATTAATCCTATACCACCTGCCTTATGGGAAGTGTTAGAATCAAATGAGATAATATATGTAAGCATAATTTATTAACAGGGGCAGCTAGGTGGTACAGTGAATAGAGCACCAGCCCTGGAGTCAGGAGGACCTGAGTTCAAATCCGACCTCAGACACTTCACACACACACACACACACACACACACACACACACAAACAGTAGCCATGTGACCTTGGGCAAGTCACTTAACCCCAATTGCCCTCCAAAAAGCAAAAAAAAAAAAAAGAATAATTTATTAACTATTAAAAATCCAAATATAAATGAACAGTATCTCAAATATAGGTATCTACATTTTTTAAATGCAGAATAGAATTAAATACAGTATATCCCTTGTTTTCCAGAACATTTTTGCTTAATTATGTTGAAATTTTCCTTGCCTGTAGGTTATTTCTACAAATCACAATATTTTTGATGAACTATGTAAAAGGTGACATAGTTTAACAAGTTAAGCAAGGCACTTGTGGAAGGAAACCTCTACTTACATTTGGGTTTTGGGGGAACCAAAGAAAGTTAATCTGTTAAAGCTGGAATATGACAAAACTAGAAAATTGAAGAGTATCTCTCATGTTATTATCAGAATTTATCCAAAGTTTAAAAAGTGATCACACATTCTGAAATCAGAGTAGGTCTCTTCAAAGAGGAAGAAAACTCCCAAAAGGTAAATACTCAACAGAATTATTAAATCTTTAAGAGACTACTTGTAGTTATATAGTTATTTGGGTGAGATATCTGGCTTCCTTTGAAAATCCAGATTGGGGAAAATTTAAAAAAAGAATAGTATCAAAAATTCTAATTTAATCTTTTTGTAAGTCCGACCAGATCTAGTACACATTTCTTTGATTCAGCCTACTAGTGAAAATCAAGGCCCTCATATCAGCTTCCACTTTAGTCTTGAACTTGAAAATGATGATCAAATCCTACAGTAAACATCATGAGCATTGTTTTCCTAAAGGACTTCAGTACAGCTAGTAAACACATGTGTACACACAGACACAAACAAATAAAGGCAGGAGAGATGCTTATTCCTATGAAGTTATAGGAAAGGCAACAGAGCAGTGATGAAAGTCCTATAACTGGAATCAGAATACATGGGTTCAAGCCCCAGCTTTATTTGCCACTGAAAGAACAAGTCTTGAGTTAGTTTTTTCCTCAAATTCTTCCTCTGTGAAATGAGGGTTGGATTCAATGACCTCTAAAGGCCTCTTTCAGCTCTAAATATAAGATCCTAATAAATAAACTTAGTTAAACCCTTCTCTTTACTTTCTCTTTCCTAAAATAGTAGCTCCTGAGTAAGGTTATGAGACAGTAGTTACATAAAGGCTAAATTTCTTGATATTACATTTACCCTATCTCTATGACTATTCATTATGGCAAATACCATCAAAGTAATTCAATGATTACGAAAAGAAGCTCAGTCTTCAGCTTGTGATTGTTTTTATTTAGCTGTAATCCCCAAACAAACTTGAGATGACTTTCAAGTGGATTTAAATGGCCTTGGCTCTCCCCAAATAAAGAAAAACATGTTAGCAAATACTGAACTCCTCTATCACCATTCATAACATCTTGCAAAATCTACAATGAAATACTCAGTCCACCTATACTCCTCAAAGACATTACAATTCATAGCTCAAAACTATTAGTATTATTTCCTGAAAAGGTAATTTAACAATCCTTGACTGAATCAGGACTATTTATAGTTAAATTTGAAGGTCTAATTAGCAATTGGAATTCCATTACAGCACTAGCATTTGTAATTGTAGACAAAGACTTCACATTGGACAGACTTTTCATGTAGAACACCACATATTTTGTGCCACACCGGCACTACTGCTTTTACATACACTTTGCTGAATGTCCAATTAATGCTCTGAAAGTTAGCATTTGTTCTATTTCAATAAAAGGAACTGGTAAAATAAAGGTTTCCTCTCAGTTAACAACACTTCTCATATTTCATTTGATTACTGGACACAAACCTTTGTATAAACCTTAAATAACACAATTTTCTCCATCTTTACAAAACCCAAAGCCTTAGAGTTGAAATGGATTGTTTTAATCTTTAATTTTCTTTCTCCCACCCTCAATTTCTACAACTTCATTTGCTTAATCATCAGCCTGCTGTTGCCAACTTCACCAGAAACTAAAATGACTCCCCTGCCTCAAGTGGCCCAATTCAGAATGATTTCCTGAGGATCTTTTATAAAACTGATTTCCCAAAACTCACTCCCCTTCTGAAGTTTTTCTTCTGAAAGCTCTAAAAGAAAAACAGGAAATCAAATTACTGTCCTTTGATGAGCTGAGGCACTTTAAATGGGAAAGTTAGATCGTGCATTGCCAGTGCTCAACACTGCCAGACACACAGAAACACCTGGGTGACTTTACCTAATTTTATCTTGCTTACATTTCTTTTCTTTTCTTTTCTTTTTGTAGGGGCAATTGGGGTTAAATGACTTGCCCAACGTCAAACAGCTAATAAGTGTTAAGTGTCTGAGGCCAGATTTGAACTCAGCGCCACGTAGCTGCCCTGCTCTTGCTTCCATTTCTATAGAACTTTAAACAACATGTATTACATAGATTCCCTCATTTGATTATAATGAACATGACTCCTGATAAAATGTTTTTGGTCATCTAAAGTAAAGATATAAAACCAACCAACAAACAGATACTCATTCCTAGCAAAGATCAGCACTTACAACCCCTTTAAGATGTGAGGATGGTGATTGTAATAGGGAGAGTGCTACAGCTACATGCTAAGCTTCAGCTAAAAACAGACACACAGATCAGTATCAATATGGTGCTTGGGGTTTTTTTAATGATACAAACAAAAAATTTACAAGAGCTGAAAAATGGAACTGAAAAGCTTGGCAGGAGAGAATTAGTAGGATAACTACGCAGATCACACTATGTGGGCATAAGATAGCAGTTTTTGTTTTTGTTTTTTGGTGTATTTTTTTTAAACAGGTTGTATAGACACCATCAGTCACTAGCCAAGCCTAACACACAACTATTACTAAGCTACTTACTAACTTTATAAGCATATAATTCAACATGTTCCTCAAAAGCCTTTTGTAACTCAGTATTTTGTGAAATAACCCCCCCCAACAATATGCACTTTGGGAACACATTTTTCAGCATACATATAACACATAACAATGTCCCAAGCACTTTATAAATATTCAGGAAGACTGCATTTGACTTCAAACTCCTAGGTGCCTTATTATTGTATTTCTGCACTGCCAATAAAATATCAACTCAACTGAGGGGTAGAAGGCAAAAGACTTGCCCCAAATCAGCTCAAGTTTGGAATAAAACCCATAAATCAAGCCTTCACTCTTGAGCATTATTTTTTTGCTTTCAAACACCCTGCATAGTCATTTAAGTTTAACAGACCTCCCCATTACTTTCATATATATCTATACACACAAGCATATATATATATATATGTATATATATATATGTGTGTGTGTATGTGTGTGTGTGTATGTATATGTATACAATATGTGTGTGTGTGTGTGTGTGTGTGTGTGTGTGTATATATATATATATATATATATATATATATATATATATATATATAAAATACACCCAATATGCTAATAATAAACCTCAGCTGGTGTGTCAGAAGTCAGAGGTAAAGCTTGTTTAAGCTGTTAGAAGGCAACCCAAGGGATGTTCATGGAAGCTATAAAGGCACTCAATTATATAGTAAGTGTTTTAGAGGACTGTAAAAGAAATAAAGAGCTAATGTTCTGATCCTCAAGAAGCTTATGGTCTATTTGACTAGGCAGGGTGGACGGACACACACACACACACACACACACACACACACACACACACACACACACACACCCTTAGTTCAAATCCTGGATCTGTCTGTCACATATCTGCGTGACCTTGGATATGTCACCTAGGTTCCGTGATCCTCAGTCACTTCAGGTGTAAGATGACAGGGTGGAGCTGGATGACTTCTGTGAGCTCGTCTAGCTCTATGCTATAACAATACAATCCTATGATACAGAAGTACTGTTTGGGGTAGGATGATGAGGAGAAGAAGAGCAGCCTGAGGCTAAGTCCTTGCCCACATCCACCATATCATCTTCATTATCAGCTATGCTCCTCATCCCCCCCCCCCAGCTCACTATCCAATATGCTTCAGCTCTATGCTGGTTACCTCCCAATTCACAGGCACCCCAACTGTCCATCTCGCCATGACATTATGTGTTCCTCCTTGAGAAGAGGGACAATCTTGTTTTCCTGATCCTGCACTGCCGGTGCCCAA